>CAJVPL010000404.1:0-27559 GCA_910591945.1 Ambispora gerdemannii
CATAACGATAATCAAAAAAGCTAAAAAACGGAAACAGAAACTTCAACTGTTGCTCGTATTTACAAAATTCGCGTCATTGTCATCAACCATAACCTCAAGAAAGCCTACTCAGATACTGCTAATCACTACAGCATAGGAACGCCACTTTAAAGAAAACCATTCAGACACTACAAGTAAGAGTGTGCTTTCGCACAGGTTGCGAAACTTCCTTCGACCATCATAAATTCATGGAGTACGATGAGAAAGCAACAAAAGCTGGACATCCACAAAGCATGTGTAAATATGCTGACCATCAACACGGGAAAACGCATGAATTTTGGAATTTGAAAAAAGGATATACATGAAGATGTATGAAAGAACCAAACACAGCGTAAGTTTTCTCGTTAAAGATAGTCTCAACGTTTTAAAATATTGTATACTATTTTATTTTTTAACAAAAACAATTTTTCAAAGAGCATAAAACGTCCTTGCTGGAAGAATCAAATAAAAGAGGAAAGATGTCATCAATCGAGACGAAGAGGGCTGATATAGACATTATCGTTATGTCTACCGGTTAAATTTTGGATTTACTTCTTAAGAAGTTGATAGAATTTTTAACATGAAACATTGTCGATTCAAGAGTTCCTGTACCATATTACTAGTAGCAACCCAAAAAATTATTGTTTCGGAGAACACCTGTTTCATTATTTTTGCAATTTCTAGAATAATTTAGAATAAAACGATAGAATTAAGTATACACTCACTGATATCCAATCTACAGGAAAAAACGAAAATTCAAGCCGCATCATTAAATTCTATTTACTCTGTAAACTAATGTGCACGTTTCATAAAAGTCTCGTAGATGGGTGTTTTTTTTTGTTTTAGACTCCATAATTAATAAACTAAAACAATAAAAAAGCAAACCTTATTACATAATGTCTTTTATAGTGCCTTTCAATCTAATGTAATTCATTTGATTTCAATTCGTAATCTGGCTGAAAATAATGTAGCCTCCTCAACAACACTGAATAATTCTTTCATCTGGCACCTTCCATCGGTAAAAAGATCTGAGTAAAGCTCTACACGATAATACAAGTTTTTCTACAACAGCCTCATTTAGTAAAAGTTGTTTTATAAAGAATCTAAAATTTGTATGAGACTCACTCACGCAGCAACCAGTTTCGCTGTGATAAAAAAAAATGTAAATGTATATCGCTAACTTCCACACCGATATTGAAAATATTACAAAGCTTACGAAGGACCGATGCATAAGCGAAAGTTTTCTAAAATTGGTTGCATATAAGAACAGCCAATTTAAAAACAATTTCCTGGAACGGTGCACTTCGTTAAACCGGACTTATGCATTCATATCTTTATTTTCATTAGCTATTTTAATATGCCTAAACTTTAAATAACTATTGATTTTATCTAATAAAATGAATATATTGATATATAAATTCACTTCACTTTAAAAAGGATACGTTTTGTATAACTTCACAAATAGGAATAGAATCCTGTAAACATTTTTATTATAAGCATTGATCATGTCAAACCTTGACATTGTAACCAATTTCTTATTTGAAGTTCATGAATAAAATTTGGTTTATATTTCTTATAAAATACGTATTCATTTGTGTACAAAATATTATATAAATTTTGACTTGGTGAATAACGATAAGTCTCAAGATTTTAACGATCATCCTAATTTTAGTTGACCCTCTACATGTACCAGTACGTAGCGGTACGTAGTACGTACTTAACGTGCATTATCGTTATCATTATCGTTATTTGCGTTCTTTAAACAACTACGTAACACAAATGTCTTTATCATGTTCATGGATACGTAGAAATTGCAATTTCAGAAAAACATCTCAAATATTTTGATTTTATCGTTAATGCTTAAAAAGCTAAAGAATTAATTGGGAATGGACACTTTGGCGAAGTATATAAAGCAACTTTAAACTTGACGGTAGCTATAAAAGGATTTTATGTAAAAAATAAAAACTATCAAAGGAGGTAGATTAATCAAACCACCACAAATAATAAAAATCCGATAAAACTCTATATATCAATTAGTTAAAAGTCCTTATTCAAGTTCATTATCATCCAAAATTATTGATTTTTATGGATTACTAAAGGTAAATGTAACAATTAAACATCTTATCTTTATCTGTAAAATCTATGAATAATGTTATAAACTTCGATTCTATCAGATCCCAATCTTCAAAAACACATGTTGGTTTTTAATTATGTCGATAGCGGGACCCTTCGAGATTATCTGGCAAAAAATTGAAAGGAACTGATAATTTGTCTTTGGCCCAACAACTTGCAAAAGGGATAAAGGGTATGCACGACGAAGGCATTATTCATAGAGATTTAGTAAGAATCGAGTAGAATTTAATCTTTCATTCAATTTTTCCATATCAAAGAACCATAATAATATCCTTGCTCATAACGGAGAAATCAAAATTGCAGACTTGGGTTATTCAAACTTTCAAACGATGATGATTCAATTCGAGAACTGATTATGGAATTATGAGCTATATTGATCCAGCTTTTCTAAAGGATCTGAATAAATTTGGACGAGACGAAAAGTCGGATATTTTTAGTGTTGGTGTATTATTATTGATGATTTCTAGCGGTCGCCATCCATCTAATATATATGGATACGTTCATGAAAATGTTCTTGAGAAATATTTGGAACTCCTCCTGAATATGTCGAGCTCTATCAAAACACCAGCAAATTGTCCAACTATAAATAAAGTAAATCAAAACCTAAAAGCAATAGTTTGGTCACTACCAGAATCTCCTGTTTTTGCGCCTGAAATTTCATCTTAAGGATCATCTACTTTGAGTTCCGAAGTATTGTCATCAAACTCTAATCAGAACATTCAGATAAAGAAAGTATTTAGCATATTATCATGAAGACCTTTCAATCCAAAAAAACGCGTCTGAAATTATTATTGATGATTTATTAAATTCGCTAGGTAAATAACTTGATTACAATAGAGATGATTTAGCTATTGGCAGCTCGTTACAATTATATTATCAAAGTACGCTTCGTAATTCTAAAGACAGAATTCAATATCGAACATTCCTTGGATGTTTATATTATACTGTTTGTATAATAAATAAAAATTTAGAGTTTGCAGCAAAAATTTTGAAGAGTCAGCAATCAACAATCATGCTATCAACAATTGGAAAGTGTTATGAAGAAGAATAGGAGTGCAAAGAGACCCCGAAAAAGCATTTCAGTGGTATATTAAGTCTGCGGGGGAGATTTTCGAAAAATATAGTCTTGGTTTCGTCTATTGTAATGGTATTTGGACAGAGAAAGATGATAGAAAAGCATTTGAGTGATACTCGAAATCCGCCAAATATGGATGTGCTAGAGGACAATTTATCTTGGTTTTTGTTATAAAAGTGGAATAGAACACAAAAAGATAAGAGAAAAGCATTTGAGGGTACAACTCACTCTCGATATAGTGAAGCTATATAATATTCTCTCGATATAAGCTATAGTGTAGTGAAGATTTTTTCCCTTACCCCAATGTTTTCACTATAACGAGGTTTGAATGTATCTAAAATTAGCAATGGAATAGGAACACAAAAAAATGAGAGAAAAGCATTCGAGTGGAGATGCAGCTGAACAATGTAATCTAGGTGTTTGTTATGGAAAGATAAGAGGAAAGTGTTCGAGTGATATCTGAAATCAGTAAAGGGTATTTTGGTTGATGAGAAAAAGCATCTGAAATCAGCTGGTCAAACCGATTTTGGTTTATGTTATCAAAACGGAATCGATACACAAAATGTATTTGAGAGATATTTGAAGTCGGCAGAGAACGGAAATGCTAATGAACAATGAAAGCTTGGTATAAGTTATGAAGTGAAGAAAGGAACTGGTGTTCTAAGATATCAATAATCATTGATAGTAGTAGAATTATCGATAGAATGGATTTTTTTACTAAGTTTATATCCAAAACAGAAGAAAACAATGCACAAATAATTTTAAATGCATGAAATCTTTAAATGCGAAATTTTCAAATTACAAACAAAAAAGTCAATGATCATATTATAACAAGAAAATGGACACAGCATACTAGTAACAGTCGAAGTTGAATCAAAATAAGTTTGTGAATGATTTGATGCGTGTAGTTCCATATACATGTATTCCACGGCTCAACATTGGCGCACATCCTAAATTGTAATCTGATATATGATTGGTGCAAATGAGAAGAAAGCTCGTGAATAATTTCTTAAAGCCAACAAAAGTGAAATTCTTCTTGCAAAAGCATGTTTATATACTCTCTTACTTCTATCAGGTACGCATTATAAGCGCATCTCTGTTTTTAATATTGCGATAGGGGTGGGTGATGCGCGTTCTTTTGTCCTGCAACAAAAATTACTTGTAAATTTCGTATCTTTATTATATGGTTCAAGTAATCTATACTCAACAATTTGTTTCAATTTTTAAAATCTTTAAACTCAATGTAGAGACAAAATTTTCAAAATTTGACCGGTAACTTTATCAGATCATTAGAAATAGATTATAGTGCTTTAATTTATAAAGATAATAGGTTTTATCTAAAAACTAATAATTTTAGCGATGCATAAACAGATTCTTTTTTTTTTGATAGATAACTTTTACTTGTTCGCAGATAATCGTATTTCTTTAAAAGCCTTTGAATAATGAAATTGGTATTTATTTCACGTTTTCTAAAAAATAATAAAATTTCGTAACGGTAAGAAAATTTTTATCAGTTATCGTATCGTATGATTCATGAACGACATTTTAGTATTACATGAAGTACTATATTTAGGATATTATATAAGCATGTGATAGTGTGATAGTACGTATACATGAAATATTACTGCATTTGTTATCCGTTGGGAAAAAGCTTAGCGTACATAATTGCAAACAAACTTTATAAAATATTCCCCAATATTAAATATTAAATATCAAAATATCACCAAATGGACGACATCACCGTGCATGAACCATTGACAGAAAATACTGAAATGCAAGAACTAGACGACGAAAAAGACACACGGATAATCGACAAAGTCTCGGAAATTCTTATTGAAAGAAATATGCTTTGGCAATATGATGACGTCATTGAACGAGAAGTCAAAAGATACCTAAAAGAAAATAAATATCCAACAGAGAGGTTGTTTGAAATAGCGACTGAACGACAAGAAGAAAGTAAATACTGGACATTACTTGCATTCCTAAATGTACGAGGTTTGGGAACTCACACTGACGACGAAAAGGCGTTTTACTGGTATCACAAAGCTGCCTCAGAGATCAACGATCGACTTGGACTCCAAGAAACTGGCGTCTTCTACTCCCACGGCAAAGGCGTAAAATACGATCTCGTCGAAGCAAATTACTGGTTCAAAAAAGCCGCCGATTGTAACATGGGAATCGCGCAACATCGATTAGCCCAAAATTATTTCCGTGGCAATGGAATAGAGGTTGATAATGCCGAGGGATTAAAGTGGCTTTTAAAATCGGCGGATGTAGGGTTTGCTGAAGCAATGGATCTACTCACTGACCTGTATTTAGTCGGTGACTATACCAAGAAGGATGATCGAATTGCGCTTTTTTGGGCAAAAAGGTCGTATTATGAGCTTGGTTCTCGAATCGGACTTGCTAATTTGATGACTTGTTATCAGAAGGGGTATGGTACTTGTATGGATGTGCATAAAGCTATTTTTCTGGCTGTTCATGCGAAGCGAAACGGTCATGATGTCTATTTACGTAAACTTTCGAAATTGTTTCATAATTACTTTTGAAAACCTTTAATCTTGTTTATTCATTTCTTTAGAGTATTTTTCAATGTTTATAAGTTATCATCATATTACCATTTATAATTAATAAAATAGTAAAATGTAAAAGAAGGAAATAGTGCGGAAATTATAAAAAATAAACTTGTTCGAGATTGAAAAGTCTCTCATGCATGAATCATTGACATCTGTTGAAGTACAGTCGACAACACAGATTTTGAGAAAGTTACGGAAATTCTTATTTAAAAGAAACACACGAGGATTCGAAACATCTGCTGAAGACAAAAGGCTTTCTAGTAGTAACGCAAAGAACTCAATGATTCATTAGATCAACAAAAAGCTGGATCCTTTCATTTCTTGTTCGTACGTATGTAGGATACGTACGATCCAGTCAAAGCCAATTTCTGGTCCGAAAAAACCGCTGAAGCGGGGATGGACTTGCGATAAAAATATTTCGATGGTGCGGTGTTGGTATTGATTTAAAATCGGTGAATACCGGGTTTGTCAATTTGATGACAATTTTCATTGTGATTTTCATAATGCTGTATTTGGAATTTTAATGTTTCCTCGAATTCTGTTCTGAACTATAATTATAAATTACCGTCGTCGCTTTGTTATCATGTCATGTATATCTAATTGGTTTGTAATCGTTACAAATATATCCACTAACGCTAATTAGAACACAACAAATACATGTACAACGCAGATCAGCTACGTAATTTGATATCGAGTTACGTAATGTCATTCACGATATCTATGGTTGGGTTGGAGTAAAAAAAAAATGGAAGTTATAAACGACGATGGATACTCAACAAAGCTACAGAGATTTTTATCGAAATAGATATTCTTTCGCAGTTTGAAGAAGTTATTGAAAGAGAAGTCAAAAAGAAAATAACTACAGTAAAGGCACCAAAAAGTCGCTGTAGTGAATATGGTCGACGCCCAATTCAAACTCGCGAAAAATTATTTTCGTGGTAATGCTAAAGGTCTATTGGTTCGAGAAACTTGCTAATTTGGGGTGTGTCGACGAGATGAATTTTCTCGCGAGTTTTTTACTTTGACCGACTTCATAGCAAGAAAGATTTTCGCTGTGGAGTGAAAGGCGTTTTACCCGCATGGTTCGAGAGCAATTTGACGGATTGTGCGTTTGTTTTTACGTAAGAAATGGGTCTACTTTAAGGCTGTAGACATCTTAAAATGTGTATTTTAGATTTTGAAAACATACATATTAATGGCGATACATGCAATGATAGCAATTCTTGTATTAGATAATAATTTTTTAAAGACTCCAGTAAAGATTGCTCAGAATATTTCATCATATCTAAAAGCATCAAGAAACTCTTCCATTGCTTCATCGCTATCCGCCCTCGAAAACAACTTCAGCGCATAATGCATATCCTCGACCACACCTCTTCCGTATCGATAACAGAACCCAAGAGAATACTGTGCATGGGAATGGCCATTACTAGAGGCACGTTCAAAAAACAAACGACCCTTTCGATCGTTCTTTGGGAACCCGACTCCGGCCATATGACAGTGTCCGAGTTTACATATGGCATCGTTGTTTCCTTGCTTAGCACCTCGTTCGTAGAATTTGATGCCTTTCTGGGGATCTTGTTCACAACCAATTCCGTTTATGTAACAATCGCCAAGTTTGTAGAGTGCGTCAATGTCACTACCTTCCGCTGCTAATATATACAGATGGAATGCTTTCTTTTCGTCTTTTTCTGTTCCCTTTCCAAATGCATAACAGTCAGCTAGATTTGCGTATCCACAAACGGCACCTGCTAATGCTGATTTCTTATACCATAGAAAAGCCTCGTCCATGTTTTCTTTCACATTGATTCCACGCTCGTATCGAATTCCCACTGCAACTTGCCCCAGCGGATTTCCATTAGTAGCAGCCTTTTTATACCACTCGAAAGCTTTCGCTTCATCTTGTTCCACTCCAAACCCAGTTCCATAACACCACCCAAGGTTATTTTGACCCCTCACACACCCTTGATCCGCCGCCTTTCGATACCACTCTACTGTCGCCGCAACATTCAATCCCACTCCCGATCCCTCACTATACAAATTTCCCAAGGAGACAAACGACGGAATGTCATTATTCTCCGCGGCAGTTTTATAACTCTCGAAGGCTTTCTCGTAATCAATCCGCGTCCCGATCCCATACTCGTAGAATATCCCAAGTAAGTGTGCGTGGTGAGTTTTGTATTCGGGATGTTGTATGATCTGAAAGATGTCCTGCATGTTATATCCTTTGGAATCGAGCAATTTTTTGTATCGAGGGGCGATTTCTCCTCGCTCACATTTCATTACTGTGTCGAGAAAGTTGTCTCGGAGCATCAGAAAAAATTTATGTTTGTCTTCTCGTTCGACTTTTTTTCCTGAAATATTTTCTAACAATGAAACTGATTCATCACAATCGATAATTTCCTCTTGCGGATCATTAGTGCAAAAACATTTGGTCATATCATCATTACGATGATGATTGTTGCTATTTTGTTCTTTTAAACCGAAACTGCCAAAAGAAACACACGAATTAATCATGAAATATTTTATGGATCGGTATTAAAAGAAAATAATGGTAACGGTAATGTATACATATACTAAAATTATGCATGTTTACTGAATTGGTTTTTTATATATAACATCAATAGGTTAACGTACGTTAATAGTGTATAAAATCCCGATTTGCTACAATCGCCATGTACATGACATGTACATGTAATTGACAAATTCCCATTTGAATACTACAACAATGAAAAACCCCCGTTTTTATGTACAGTATGCGTTTTGTTTTACCAAATATAACGAAGAATACCGCACCAGACGAAAATCAAAGAATATACATGTATAATAATAGTTGAAAACCAACATTTTCTTTCTTTATCCTATACCGATACCAAAAGGGACAAACCCACTTTATTTGTTCTACAAATCTAATTACTATGAATTAAAAAATTGATCGCATGTAGTGGTGGTGAAAACAAGATATGTATGTAATGTTATACCATCATCCATCGTCACAATAAAACTACATGTACCTATAGTTTGTCTTTATTGTTTTCAATATATTAAAATTAATTAGTTTATTCAATATCGATATAACGATAATAAATGAATACCGTAAAAGTAAATCAAAGCACCTGCAAGATGCATTTCCTTATCATTTCGTGGTAAACAGCCGCATGTAATTTTATCATAAATAAAATAATAGAGAAATATTGTTACTCATGTTATATGATATTGCTTTTTCTCTCTTACGTTTGTTTTAACCAACAACACTCTTTTACGTTTTTAAACCGTCATCCTTTTATCCGAAAATAATCATTCATTTATTCGAACATGTTTATATTCAACAGACTTACCATAGTAGCCACTTGCTATCTGATAATTTCAAAATACACATTACCCACAACACTTGCAGACTGCCAAAAACAATTCAAAACATCGAAATGCACGCTCTGCCAAAACACCCTATACTCACTCTCGACACACACCCGACTAACCGACCCAGACTCACCATTGATTTGTCAACCGTATCTACGACTGGCAGACTTTGTCTCCGAGAATCAAAAATCATCCGGGAAAAAGGTTGACGATAAATCCGTAGGGATATCAGTAAAAAATTCAAATGACGACGATTCTGCGTTGATAAAGGGGATTGACAAATTTTGTTCGTTGCCCAATCCTTGCGATTCTACAACCGCGGAACATGGATGGTGGAAAATTCAAACAGATTGTGCAGATGAAATTCAGAATTCGTATGATGAAACTGGGAAAACTATCATTTTTTTATTTGGTGTTTATTATTTTGCTGCTCCGGAATATGAAACTATTTGTGCCAAAAGTTCCTCGGGTGGTTAGTAATACTATATTTAATCACGTCAACGTACTGTATATATCATATTAATGTTTTATTTTACAGGTTATAGCTGGGATCAGATAAGCTTCCAAAGCTACCAATACATACAAAAAAACTACGCCCAATCAAACCAAGTAGTCTACACAACAACCTATCAATTTCCACCAGAGACACACATCGACTACTCATTCAAAAACCCAGACAAAATGGACTCTTCTGTTAAAACCCCCTCGTCAATAATATGCAGCCAAGATTTTCTAATAATCACCAAAATCTATTTCGATTTTGTGAGTGCTAATCCACTCAAATCAGCATTCCAGCCAATACTCTCGTTATTAGCACAATTGAAGAATAACATTACTGCTACCAATTGCAGTGGATTATTTGATGTTGGAAGTGGTGGTGGATTATTGGTGAATAATGGGAATAAAACTAAAAATAATGTCAGCCCAGATTGGGGAAACCAACCGCTGTTGAGTGGCGGGAAAAATAAAGACAAGACTAAAGGAAATAATAATACCGATTCGAACACTGATAGTAGTAACTCCCATTCTTGGACTCGCGGAAATGTCGGTATATACGGAATGACAGCGTTTTGCAATATTGGGATTTTGATATTACTTGTGACAAATTTGCTGTGAACATTTTTACCATCATTTATATTGAAAGTTAGCCTGCATTTGTTGATAGAGACTTGTATTCTTTTTATTATGTACACTGTATTCCAGCATTTGTTCATTTTATGAGAAATAATTAGAACTTATTTATAAAAACATAATGTACAGATTCAATGCATTTGCTATAATGATTTCGAGAATTTTCAAGCCGATATTCGTCAACCTCGGCTAGCTCAATCGGTAGCGCGTGTGACTCATTTCAAGATTATGTGTTCGATCCGGCACCTTTCTCCTGCGAATTAGATTCTAAAACGTGTGCTAACGAAGAGAAAAGAAAGTTGTTTTGTACGCAATAAAATACAAACACGACACGTAATCTCGACCAATTAGATTCAAAAAGTTTACATATTCAAGGATGTGCTGTTAAGAAATATATCTTCAAACTTGATTTCAATTTATTTTCCAGATAAGAAGAATGATAGCTTTCCTCCAGCAAATCTTTACGTCTCATATTACTAATAAACCAAACAAGTAATATTTAAAACCCTTGACGAAACACAAGAAATTTCCATACTTGAACAAGCCTATCAAATATATATCAACGGAAAAAATAGCGATAGTATTTATTACTATAGTAATTTCTTAGCGTTCTTAGTAAAATAGAAAATGTAGCAAATCTTCGACGCGAATTTATTTTCAGCATAGCCGAAAAACATCGGGATAAAAGCAAATGCTTGACGTTACTCGGATTCTTTTTCGCCAATGGCTTCGGTACGCCAAGAAACATTAAGAAAGTACTTCAATTTTACGAAAAAGCTGCAAAATTAGGCGATCCTCTTGGCCAACAAGAACTTGGACTTTTGTACTTTTACAATTATAGAAGATATAAACTAGCATTTTTTTGGCTACACAAAGCAACAGAATCTCGAATGGGCGGAGCAGCATACTACATATCGAAAATCCATTCGAAAGGTTACGGAGTAAAGCCAAGCAAATGTCTTGGCATGTACTGGTTAAAAAAATCTGCAGAACTTGGATATTTTGACGCGGCAATTGAATTGGCACGATTTTATGAATCAGGAATCGAACAACCGAAAAATCTTTGTAAGGCTTTCTATTGCTTTAAAAAGTCGGTGGAGATTGATTGATCCGAAAAAGGGAACAGTTATTAGTGCTTCTTTTTACTGTATTAAAGGAATAGGAACAGTTCGGGATGTACATACAGCATTGAAAATTTTTCGAGATGCTAAATTAACGTGGAGAACGTCTTTATTTAAATGATTGAATTTCTTGAATCACAAGAATAATTTAATGTGATTTTATTTAGAAATTATAATATTTTACTACTTATAAAAATGAACCCTTAAACCGTCAGGTTGAGCGGCATAAATTTATATCTAATATATTTTTACCAAAAATTAAAATATTTAAAATAAAATTTTATATATTATATAATAGTTATTTTCATTTTTTTATAATAAAATTACAGAATTGATTACAAAATAAATCAGATATTTTGAGCAATTTATAAATAAAAATTACAAATTTTAGATTATATTGATTAAAAATATGCTATATTTTTATTTTAGCTTAGAAGGGGGGGGGGGGGTAAGCTTATAAAAATTAGGAGCAAATGTACAGAAGTAAGCTAAAAAATTTTAGCGGGCAAATTTGCCCGCTGGACGGTTTAATAACTTAAAAAAAATTCGCAGTTCAACAACTGTTAAAGATGACAAATGAATCAAAAAGAAAAAAGATTTTGACTGATATCCCACGAATTTCCGAAGTTAAGGAAAGGGAAGCTCTCCAAAGAGAATCTATACGATGAAGTTCGAATAAGATTTTTTTCAATTTGTATTTAAAAATTTCCAATGCCGAAAAAATGAAGATGCGCGTCACGAACTTTTAAGATGCTATTACCATTTCGGAGAGGAACTAGAAACGTCTTATCCAGTATAAAAGATCTTGAGGAACACGAGGCTCAGAAGAAGGTTAATAATGAAGTTAAAGATCAACTCCCGAAAGATGTTTCCAAACCTACAATATAGAAAGAGCTCGAAAGATTTATGACCTTTTTTTCGTATTAGCATGATAAAAATCAACGGATGATATATATCCAACAAATAAAACATTTACGGCATTATCCATTTCGAAGTTAAGTTCGGTTAATATAAAGTATGTAGCATCTCAGGTTAAGAAAAATAATTTTCTTCGAACATGTGACGATGTATATATAAATCAGAGATGGGGGGGGATGTTATGACTGCTGATATTGCGTGATATCATGAGTCGAGAATGATTGTCGCGTATCAGGAGATCGTCGTATAATGGCTAATTATAATCAGCACGATCTTTTTTTATTTTTTTCTCGTCTTCAATAAGGGCATCATCAATTTTTTGTTCAAACTGTCTTCGTTGCTCGGTCTTTTTCTCGTCCTGCATCAAGTACTCTCCTACCAAGAGTCTTTTCCCTAACTTCGCAAAAAAAGAACCACGAAAACTAAGCCTACGGTCGAGCTCTCTTTTAGTGATGAGTCAGGCACAATCTACTTCTCTCTTTCAGCATCTAAATTCAAAAAATCAGATGTTAAGGCACTGCGAGTGAGCTTTAAGCCAGCCTCAGCCAAGAACGATGTTATACCTAATGTTAAAGGTACGAACTACGTTGTGTTAGCAATCCTCTTAGCGAACCCAATACTTATAATTTAAATATTGTCTAGTCACAAACTTTCCGGAACAATACGTTCTTCCCGAAATTAATCACTTAGCTTTCGTCACTCCAGATTTCGATGTTGACAATTTCAACAAGATTTTTGATGACTACGTCAAAACATTTGTCGACAAACTGCACGATGTCGTCAAGAATTCTGGCCTCGATAAAGGCACGAGAGAATCTACGACTAACACTTTAGTAAACCATCTGCTATTTCATGCTTTCAACTTCGATAAATGGCCCTTTAAGGTTAGATGTGAAAGATTTTTTGTGTATCTCAATTACATTTATTTTTAGTTTGCAAGTGTTAGATTTATGAAAACATGTCTATATTCATATTATTAAGAAAGTTTATAAAGTCAAAAATCTTATCAACTAAATTATTATAATAGAAACAAAAATAAACCAGATTATTTTTGTAGGTTTAATAACAAGTATTAAAAGTTTTAATATATTAAAATTTAAACAAAACTTAATAAAAAATAAAAAACTGTTTTATTCTTATTATCATAATTATTATTATTGTCAATACTAAATAATTTATAAAAAACTGTTTTATTTTTATTAATATTAAATAAATATAAGTATATCAAAATTTGTTATTTACAATAACAATCAAAAATAATACAATGACTTTAAAATTTATTAATTAAATATAGTAAATACAGATTTTTCTCTTTGTATAAATTGTTTTCAATTTTACTAATAAATAATAAAGATAATATTACATATTTAACATATATTTTTTCAGATTTTTTAGATTTAATCTAATCAAGTTATTCTAATTGTATATAAAATTAATTATTTTTTATATGTTTTAATTATAAAAAAATAATTGATTTTATATATAATTAGAAAAAAATATACAGTGACAATCAGAAATAATGTAACAATATTAAAATTTATTAATTAAATAAAGTAAAATGCGAATTTTTCTCTTTATATAAAAGTTTTCAATATTATTAATAAATATTTTTTATTTTTACATTAAAATAAAGATAATATCACATATTTTAACATATTTTTTAGATTTAATCTGATAAAGCTGTTCTAATTACATATATATTTTAATTTAAAAAAATAATTAATTTTATATACAATTAGAACAGCTTTATCAGATTAAATCTAAAAAATCTGAAAAAACTATATATTAAAATATGTAATATTATTTTCATTTTAATATAAAAATAAAAAATATTTATTAATGTTATTAAAAATATTTATATAAAAAGAAAAATTCATATTTTACTATGTTTAATTAATAAATTTCAATATTGTTATATTATTTTTAATTATTATTATATATATAAATATGTAATATAATCTTTATTTTAATATAAAAATAAAAAATATTTATTAGTAAAATTAACAACTTTTATATTAAGTGAAAATTTTTATTTTATTATATTAATAAAATTTGATATTATTATATTATTTTTTATTGTTATTATATATAAATAAATATAACTTGTTATTTCTTATTATATTTTATTTAAAAAAATATTTTTATAATATTTTAAATATCAAAAATTTTACAAAAATTTATATATTTTTTATAATATTATAATAATAATCAAAAATAAAAAAATTATTAATGAAATATATTAAAAATATAAAAACACAATTTTTATATTAAATAAAAATAATATTATTTTTTAATTTATATATTATTTTCAAATAAATTTGTCTAAAAAAATTAAATATTATATAAAAAATATTATTTTTTATATAATATTTAATTTTTTATTAATAATAAAGTTTTATATTATTTTAATAAATTTAATAAACAAAAATTAAATTAAATAAATATAATTTAAATTTATATATAATTCAAGTAAAATTAAAACTATATTAAAATTATATTAAAAGTTAAAAGAATTTTTTTTAATATTTTTATTTGTATTTAGACAATTTAAAAATATAAAAAAATTTTAATGATTCAAAAATTTCAGACAAATTTGTCTGGAATAATAATTAAAAATATATTTTAAAATTAAAAAATTTTTATTCAAAAATTCTTAATTTTTAAAAATTAAATATTTTTATTCAAAATTTTTTTGATATAATAATATTATATATTTTATTTTTAATATATATTTTTTAGATTTAATTTAATAAAATTGTTTTAATTATATATATACTCTTATACTATATTACTAGAAATTGAAAAAAATATAGTAAAATATAGTAAAATTAATATTATTACTTTATATTAAAATTTGTTATTTTTTAATAAATATTTTTTATTTTTATACTAAAATAATGATGATAATCTATATTTTTTATATATATTTTAGAATATTCGAATATAAAAATAAAAAATATTTATTAATAAAATTTTAATATAAGGTAATAATGTCAATTTTATTGTGTTTTTTTCAATTTTCAGTAATATAGTATAGGAGTATATATAAGATTACACAAAATAAATTTTCTGATTTTTAGATTATTAAATTAAAGTTAAAAAATTTAAATTTTAAGACTTATTAATTAGTAATATTTCTATAGTTCAAATTTAAATTAAACTTAATTAAATTCAAATTTGAATATTTTATTAATAAATTGGCAAATTAATTCTAAATAAAGATTTAAATTATAATTAGAGTTATAAATTAATATATAAAATTAATATTTATAATTAATATTTATAAATTTATATAAATTTTAAAATATTTTAAATAATTATAATTATTAATTTGCTTTTATTATATTAATATAAATATTTTTTTAATAAAAAATATAAATTATAATTATAAGTAAATTATAAATATAATTAAAGCTATTAATTTATATATTATTATTAATTCAATATAATAAATAGATAAATAAAAAATATAATTATATAAAATTATCTTAATAATATTTTAATTATATATTTAAATTAAAAATAATTTATTTTTTTATTTATTTTTTGTTATTTTTTATTTTTTTATTGTTATCTAAATTAAATATATTAATTATATAATTTTTTTGACATATTTATTATTTTTTATATTTATTTAACTTTTATTTTTTATTTTTAGTATTATTATTTTAGTATAGAACAAGATTATTAATTTTAATATAATTAACTTTTTATATTATTAAAAAAAATTAATAATTTTATAGTAATAATATATATATTTTATATTATATTTTATATTATAATTATATTATATTATATTATATTATATATTATTATACTAGATTATATTATTATAATATAAAAATATATATAAATACAATTATCAATAATTAAAAAAATTCAAGTTATCTCAATTTGATTTTAAGTTTTTTTGATTATATAATATAGATTTTATATTATATTTTATATACTAAGTTTATAGTATAATTCTTATTTATATTTTATCATTAATAAAAAATATATTATTGTTATTATATTATAATTATTTGATTATATACTAACAAAAAAATATATATTCAGAATTTTATAAACTTGAATTTATTAAATTGTTTAATTAAAATAAATATTTTTTATATTTAAATCACAAAAATTTATTGAATATTATAAAATTTAAAGTTTATTGATTTTTTTAAAATTATTAGTATTGACTAAAATTAGTAAAAGTTTTTTAGTGTTCAGTTTCTTTATATTAATTTTATTATAATTATATTTAATAAATTCTTTGATAAGTATTTAATATTTTTTATTGATATTTTGGATAAAGTAAAAATTTTTGGATAAAAGTAATTTTGAAAAATTAATTTTAATAGTATATATATAATTATTAAATAAAATGTTTTAATTAGTAAATTATTTTTGCTATCAATTAAAAATATTATAAATTTATTTCAATTTTATTATTGTTAATGAGCCAATACTAATATTTTTATTAATTATTTAATTTTAAATATCTTAAACTATTTTATTTTAGTATATTCTAATTTTTATTAATTAATTAATTAATTTTAAAAAACTTGTTAAAACATAACAAACAAATCAATTCTGATAGATATAAAGTTTCTAGTTTTGGCTGATTCTATTTTTCGAGATTATTAAATATAAAATATTATTATATTCTTATTTATAATATAGTATAGAATACTTAAAAATATCAATAAAATTAGTTATTTTTAAAGCAAAGGATATTTATATAAAGATTATACCAAAAAAAAGATTATTATTTTGTAATAAATAAGTTAATTACAAAATAGAGACTAATTGTAATCAACAAATTTTTATAATTATTATTTAGTTGTATATTGCAAAATTTTATTATGCTATTATTTTCTGTATTTTAAATAATTAATATATAAGAAAAATTTTGAAATTCAATATCTTAAAATTTTATTATATAAATTGAAATTCATGATTAATTAGAAAAATAATTATTATATTTATTTCTATTATTTTAATAAAAAACTCATTTTTGAAAAAATTAATTTGCTTGATTTCTATTGACTCATCCCATATATATTTTATTTTATAAAAAACATGAAAATCTTTTTACTTTGGACTTTTGAATAGAAAATATATTTATATGTTGCTTTATGATAAATTTATTTTTATAAAGTAAAACATTAAAATCAAGCTTTTATAATTTATTTGGTTTTTATTGACTCACATATATATATAAATATAATTATATCTAAATTTTGTTGAATTTAAAATTATTAAAAATTATTGAAATATAAATTTGGAATGACTTTTGAGATTTGGGTTTGGAATCTAGACTTTTGTAATAATTTGGAATTTGGATGACAAGTGTATATGTGAAGACTGGGACAAAAAGTTATCACATGCCATTTTTGTTGGTTTTTTATGAAACAGAAATATTTTACCATGTGAAAAAGGCATTTAAAATACTACAAGTTCATTGCGGATATTTGGTTCTAAATAAGAATTGAGTATTCAGACATTCATATAATAATTTTCTGTATGTTAAACATTAATTCAAGAGTTGATACGAATAAAAATGTGCAACATGTATCATAAGGTGATTTTTTAAACGATAAATAAAGATGAAATTATGTATTTTGATAATATGATAATTAATTTATTCAATAGTTGAATTTTTTAACTTAGCTTAAATTTTGTATAATTGCTAATCTTTTTATCAATAATATATTAATTCATTCATATTGAATAAAGCGAATCCGTAATAATTATACCAATTTACTTATTAGATTTTACGTAGTTTCTTAATTACATGTATAATCACGCGCCGATCACAGTAATTTTTCCTAAAAATGTATAAAGAGGTGTGCTTATACAGAGGTATTTTTCTAGAAACTTAATAATAAATGGTCTCATGTATAGCTGTGCTTATAAAGAGGTCTTATATGATGTGCTTATAAAAGAGAGATAACTACATAATAGTAGTGAGATATAATATTAATGAATTTATTCTCTAATTTGAATATTCTAGAGACAAAATATCGAAATTTATACCGATATCATTATTACTCAAACTTACAAATCTTTATCAACATACTCTCTCTTCACATATAAGCTGATAGCTTGAATTATAGCAGACAGTAATCTTTTATCAGCTACTCTTAATTCCCAAAATCAGTGTTGGTGAGCCAATGGACTGGAACACTGGACCAGTGCTCCATTGTTCCATTGGTTCGGTATAATCACAGGGTCTTGGTCCATTGGCAACACTGACTGGATCAATGACTATAATGAGAACTGAAATATATGCAATCTGCGCCGCAATAAAAGTCCATTGCAGTCCATTGAACCAGTATAACCACTGGACCTGCCTGGTCCATTAGCAACACTCTCCAAGATGCATAAATTTTTCTGTACTAATATTTATATATGCCCAGCTTTTGCTGCTTTCTCATTTATTTAGCTTAATCGTAGAAAGTTCCATAAACAGCACAAAAGCACATTCCTACTCGTGTCAATGCCAATCCATTATCTAATTCTGCAACAATGAAGTAGTATTCAAATATTTTTCCTTTAAAATTGATATTCCTATTCCTTTGACAGCAATATCTGAGTAGGTTTGCTTGAAATGCATATTTCGTCTTTATTATTGTTGACGATGATGCAACTTTGTAAATATGAGCAAAGCAGTTAAAAAGCTTCTGTTCCATTTTTTGGCTATTTGAAATTTGTAAATTTCACTTGAAAATTGCTGCAGAAAAAGCTCCTATGATCATGGTTTGTTGAGTTCTGACAGAGTAGAGACTTTTGATATTGTGGATTATGAAGTATTTCAAATGTTATCGAAATAAATTTTTTTATTTATATGTTAAAGATCAGACTGTTAATTCATTTATCATTATCTAATATCGATGTAGAGAAAGTGCATTGCTATATTCAACAGACATTATACAAAACTAAATCAAAACCACCACGATTAACAAATCGTATCAAACTTTCACAGAATTTATATGTTTCTTTTATATTTTTTTATTGAAATATTCTAATTTTCTGTTCAGTAAAAAGTTAATTTGCCTAAATTCAAAACAATTGTATTCGTTAGCGTTACGCATTCAAATTTTAATATTACATGTAATATGTGTACATGTACTATCGCTACCTACGTATATGTAATACTGATACTGTATACGTACATGTACAATACGTACAATGGTACACATATACGTACATGTACGTATAACGATAATTAATCGTATCACTACGTATCGGAGTAATCTGTTCAAAGTAATAAATACGTATGAGCGCTTTTTACAAAATCAACAACGAACAAATGTCAACTCCATCCTCTTCATATACGGCAAATGACTGGTTTGAATATGCTAAATCAGAGAAACAAATAAAATTGTTTGATTTCAATAAATTTTCTAAAAAACAAGTAATCGGAAATGGAGCATTCGGTGAAGTATATAAAGCCGAGCTAAAAGATGAAGGTTTAACTGTTGCTTTAAAATGCCTCTATATAAAAAATAAAGAAATAAATAGACAGTTTATTAAAGAGGTATCATTTATTCAATAATTGGAAATCCATTTATGACTTGCTAGTATTGATGAAATCATGTTTCATTCTTTAGTTAAAAATTATTATTCAAATTAATTATCATAAAAATATTATTCGCTTTTACGGAATCACTCAAGGTAAATATATTAATTTTTAGTTTATCATTTTTAATGTCTCTTCAATAATAAAAATGTCCTTTAGATCCGATTTCTGGGAAATACATGCTTGTTTTGAAGTACGCTAACGGTGGTACCCTTAAAGAATATTTAAACATTAATTTCAATAAACTGAGTGGAAATGATAAATTGAATTTGGCAAAGCAACTCGTTAAAGGAGTAAAGTGTATACATGATACGGGCATATTTCACCGAGATTTAGTAAGAAAATTTTCTGTATAGCGATAGTCTTAATTTGAGCATATACATGTAAATAATAATGTCGAACTTTTATTTATTAACGTTAATAGAATCACAATAATATACTTGTACATAAGGAGAAAATTGTCATTTCAGATCTAGGTTATTCAAAGCTTTCAAATGACTTGAAAACCGACTTGGACGTAGTAAGTTATATGGATCCCGCATTTTTAAGAGATATGACAAACTTTAGGCGGAATGAGAAATCAGACATTTTCAGCATCGGAGTGCTATTTTGGGTTATTTCTAGTGGTCACCCTCCGACTAATCAAGATAGATATAGGATATACGGAACTCCAGATAAGTATTTTGAGCTTTATCAAACATGCTGGGATCACCTACCAACAAATCGCCCCAATATATATGGAGTAAACAAACAACTTGAAGAAATAGAATGGATTACAGACCCGTCTACCAGAGTTTCAGAGAAAACATTTTCAGCATTGTTAGATAAAGATTTCAAGTTAACTTCTCCTGCCTTGGAAACTGACAAATCAAAAGTACCTGGAGAAACCTTAGCTTTAAAACATGAATTTCCAAATAAAGATTTAAAGTTAAATTCTCATACCTTGGAAACTGACAAATCAATAGTGCCTGGAGAAACTTTGGTTTTAAAAAATGAATTTCAAAATAAAGCAGTTTCAAACTATTCAGACTATTCATACAACAAAAATAAGCAATTCGAAACTTTAGCCGACAATTTATTGATTCATTTTCACAAACTATATGACTCAATTGCATTGGAAAAAATTGGTGCTTTTCTGAAATCATACTACACTAAAAATGTTCAATTTCCCTCTGAATTCAAAATTTATTTACAAAATTTACAGAAGTATGCTAAATATAATATCTTTATAGGTTTTCTGTATCAAAATGGTGTTATTCTTGAACAATATCATTTAATAGCATATAATATCTTTAATGAATACGCACATAATAAAAATTCACTGGCTCAATGCTTACTCGGTTATATATATTATAAAGGAATCGGAGTAGAAAAAAACGACACAAAAGCTTTTGAATGGTATTTGAAATCCGCAGAGGTTGGCAACAGCTTGGGACAATGTCATCTTGGTGGCTGTTATCGCGATAGCATTGGCGTGCAAAAAGATATCAAAAAATCTTTTGAATGGTATTTGAAATCAGCAGAGGGTGGAAATGCTATTGGACAATATAATCTAGGTTTCTATTATCAAAATGGCATTGGCACACAAAAAGATAATAAAAAAGCCTTCGAGTGGTATTTGAAATCAGCAGAGGGTGGAAATGATGATGGCCAATGTTATCTTGGTCTCTGTTATCAAAACAGCATTGGCGTACAAAAAGATGAGAAAAAAGCATTTGAATGGTATTTAAAATCTGCAGAGGGTGGATATGCTAAAGGTCAATGCCTTCTTGGTTGGTGCTATGGAAACGGCATTGGAACACTAAAAGATGAGAAAAAAGCATTTGAATGGTATTTGAAATCTGCCGAGGGTGGAGATGAATATGGACAAAATGCTCTTGGTTTCTATCATCAAACCGGCATTGGCGTACATAAAGATGACACAAAAGCCTTCAAGTGGTATTTAAAATCAGCAGAGGGTGGAAACAGCTTTGGACAATACCATCTTGGTCTCTGCTATGAAAATAGCCTTGGCGTACAAAAAGATGAGAAAAAAGCTTTCGAGTGGTATTTAAAATCAGCAGAGGGCGGAAACAGCTTGGGACAATGTCAGCTTGGTATCTGTTATGAAAATAGCCTTGGTGTACATAAAGATAACAAAAAAGCTTTTGAATGGTATTTAAAATCAGCCGAGGGTGGATGTGCTAGAGGACAGTGCAATCTTGGTTTGTGCTATAGAAATGGAATCGGAAAATACAGAGATAACAAAAAAGCTTTTGAATGGTATTTGAAGTCAGCAACGGGTGGATATGCTAGAGGACAGTGCAATCTTGGTTGGTGCTATAGAAATGGAATCGGAACACAAAGAGATACTAAAAAAGCTTTTGAATGGTATTTGAAGTCAGCAGAGGGTGGAATTGCTGAAGGGCAATTTAACCTTGCTTTGTGTTATGAAGATGGTATCGGAATATCAAAAAATAAGAAAAAAGCTTTTGAGTGGTATTCGAAGTCAGCAGCGGGAGGATTTGCTCCAGCAAAACAAAAAATGATAATGAAAAATTTACTTGCTATTTTTTGAATTATATAATATGTATTTTTGAATTTATCTAAACATTTTAATGTTTATCATAGCTTGTAGAATATATGTAATGATACCATAGGATTGTAGTTGATTTTATGATTCAGAATTTTTAAAATATTATATTTACAAATTTATTTGTTATAACGTTTTTTGATTCGTTCTAATTAAACAATTATCGCTGTTTGCATATCTTTGTGACAATTTCGAGGACGAATATGTTGAAGCTATTGATGTTAGTTCTTGTCACAATTGACACTGCTTGCATATTGTTACGTCGAGTAAAATTCTTTT
This sequence comes from Ambispora gerdemannii, assembly GCA_910591945.1. Taxonomy (NCBI): domain Eukaryota; kingdom Fungi; phylum Glomeromycota; class Glomeromycetes; order Archaeosporales; family Ambisporaceae; genus Ambispora; species Ambispora gerdemannii. Next base: position 22,757 of record CAJVPL010000404.1, read on the forward strand.
CAGAAGTTATATCAATATCCTGTTAAGCGAAGAGCATTTAACTCCTGTTGGAAGCCAGTTATAGCAAGTCATCATTAAGCAGTGGCCGGCGGACTTTGTTGTATAGAATCCAGCTATGACGTGTCATCATCATGTCTTGATTGAAGAGCAGCAAAAGAAGCGACTGTAGCAGGGTTATTGGAAGCCAGTTATGATGAGTCACATTAGTGGTGACCGGCGGACTTTGTTGCGTAGAAGCCAGTTATGGCGTGTCGTCAAACAGTTTTGATTGAAGGGCAACCTACTTTAGTAGTTCTGTTAAGCGGAAGAAGCAACTGAACTTCTATTAGACAGTTATAGCAAGTCATCTTAAGTGGTGGCCGGCAGACTCATTGCAAAAATTATTGCAAATAATTAACGTTAACATCTGTTTAATGAACAGATGGCTATAGTTATTACAGCGATTAGAGCTCTCTATTATTCCAAGAGGGTGGTTTGGTATTGGATATTTGGGGAATGTTTTATCAAGTATTATTAATTTATGTGTTATACTTGTCATGAATCTAGTAAGTAAATTTTTTCATATAAATCTGAAGGCGTAAATTGTAAATTGTACATATTAGCTAAATGGGTTACTAATTTTGAAGTACACATTAGTAAGTTACGAAAGTATTGCATAAGTTTTATCGTTACTTCACTATTAAACTCTATTTAAATTTTAAATTCTTTCATGTAGACCCTTTGATTTTGTTAACTATTACGCTGGTATTTTTTATATCTTGACGTTTAAACAAAAAGTAATAATCTTATATATCACATCAATTTTATTTTTAATATTTAATTTTCATTTATAGTTTTCTGGTAAACTCTTGTATGGAAACTCAGATATAAGTGGATGCAAAAATGATACATGTAGTTATATGACAGAACTTATGATTTAACTTGTTGTGATTCTTACTGGCAAACAAGTGACTCGACAATTACAAGAATCGTTGTAACGTCTGCATTCCTATAACAAAAACTGTCTTTTGAATCTGAAAAAATTTGTTTATGTTTGTTGTATTTCAGCTATTTATTGAACAATAAAACTAAGTATTAGTTTATTCAAATTTACTTGCAAAAAGGAGGATTCCGAGATTGAGAAAATAAAAAATGTCGACATTAAAAAAGTTTTTGATTTTCCTTCGATAAAAAGAAAAATTCGGACAGTACCGGTACGCCAAATGAAAATTATCTCAATGGGCCGACGACGAATTGTTGCCATTTGAGGATGTTGATCTTGAAAAGAATAAGAATGGGTGTGAATTACGTTAAAAAGTCATGAGTTTTTTCTGTATATCATATTAAGTCAAAATTTTTCAGCTGTACAATTGGGATTTATTGCTTTGTTTACAAAATATTCAGGGTGGTAGGAAATATGTAACCTTAATCAACCAAAAAGAACAAGCGGAAAAGATATCAAACCTAGAATATGAAAAAATATTCAGCTTTAAAAACTCCCTTGCAAAGATTAGTCATAAAAATAGAAAATTCTTTTTTTTTTGGGAAATTTTTCCTAAATTTTGAGCCAACTGTATTTTAATCTCTTGACTGAGGGAAACGATAATTTTTTGGTGTCCACCAAGTGAAAAAAACGCCATCTGTATAAGCTCTGACATGACCAAATAATTGCTTGAGTAAACCCAACAGATTCTCAGTCACTTTCTTTTTTCATCATCTCACAAACTGCTTGAGTAAACCCAGTAGATTCTCAGTCGTACTCTTTAATTCAAAACTCAAACTGAATGGGATGGTATAAGCTCTGACATGGCCAAAGAATTGTTTGAGTAAACTCAGCAGATTCTTGATCTACTCTTTCTTTCATCACCTCGAAAACTTGCTTCAATACTCAAACTGAATGAACTTCTCCATCAACAAAAAATATTCAGGGCAATGTAAGCTCTGAACAAACCCAGCAGATTCTCGTTATATTCTTTCTTTCATTGGTAGCATGATAATACTTGTTTAGTCGATCATCGTCTTCCTGATGGATCGGAACTGATGGGTCGAAAGATCTATATATCACGTGCCCGAACTTTTCAGGGTGTCCTCGTGGAGTCGTATTATTTTTTCGAAATACAATCTCTTAGCTTTAAAATGATATAAAATTTAGAAATAATTATTATAAAAATTTAGATATATACATAGCTTGAAAATTTCTATTTTTATATGTTTTATTATATAATTTTGGACCGTGCGTTACTTTTTGGGGGTGCTGTACATGCAATTACTATTCTTACCACTATCGTTATATCTTCGTAGAGCTTCAATTTATGTCAACGTGCATAAAATTAATGATATATTATGCATTTACTATGTTAAAAAAGCATATTTTACTATTTACACAAAAAGCTTCTTTTTTATCGTTCTGTCTCGTTTCCACTTCATGTTTAATTCATGTTGTGGGCGTACACAGTATTTTTACGACATGTTTTCATGCATAAATCGATACAAACACAAACACGACTATCACATATCATCGTTTTTAACTAGAGCACTGCCATAGTCACTAATAAACTCAAAGATGTCATCTAAAACTTCGAATACCCATGATTGTAGTGAATGTTGGGATTGTCAAAACAATTACTACTGCAAAGTGTGTTCAGTTCACAATATTCATGATTGTAGTAATAACTGTTACGATTGTAAACAACGGGGTTACTGCGATGAGTGTTCAGTTCACAATATTCATGATTGTGGTAAATGTACCGAATGTCAAAAAAACGAGTACTGCTCTGGATGTTCTCGATATCACAAACTAATTTATGTTGGATGGTCTAGCGGAAATAAAGATATCGACAGTTTAATAAATGAATGCGACAGAATTGCTGGTGAAAATTATATACTTAGTTCTTTCGAATGGATCCCTTTTGAAAGATTTACCAATGTTGAGTATCTTGCAAAAGGAGGTTTTGGATCAATTTATACAGCAACCTGGTTGGACGGACCATTAAGGGGATGGGATCATGAAAAAAATGAATTTAAACGATTGGGAGAACTCAACATTGAAATTATTACACAATTCAAAGCAAATTACATCTGAGTTTATAAACGAGGTAAAACAAACACCTTTTACCTGTAAATATATTATTTTCAATATAATTAACTTTTTCAAAATTAGATTCAGACTGCTCTAAAATGTACTGATATAATAAAATATTATGGAATAACTAAAACTCCAGCTATGAATGAATACTCAATAGTGATGGAATATGCAAAAGATGGTGATCTACGTAAATATATGAATTCTAACCATGAAACATTGACTTGGAAGGATAGATTAGAATATTTATTTTATATCATGCAACATCTAAAAGTGATTCACTATCAAGAATTTGTGCATCGTGACTTTCACCCTGGAAATATATTAATACAGTTTAAAGTTGCTCAAATTGCTGATTTTGGACTTACTAAACCGGCAGATATAGAAAAATCTGATCAAAAAATTTGCGGCGTAGTTCCTTATATGAGTCCAGAGGTACTAAATGGAAAATCATACACTAAAGCTGCAGATATTTATGGTTTTGGGATGGTTATGTACGAAATTGTAACTGGTGAACGACCATTTGGTGAGTGAAGTCATGATATAAATCTTGTATTAGACATTTATAAAGGAGTACGACCTAAGATACCAAATAATGTTCCCGGATGGTGCAAATTTATTATTGAAAAATGTTGGGATCCTATTCCAGAAAACAGACCAACTGCTGGGACACTTTACGACTTTATCAACTCTGTCTACGGATATAATCTACAACTGAATATTTTGCATTTACAATACTATAGCTCTTTAGAATCTCCTAAGACACGCAAAGAAATTATTGAGTGTCTTAAACTAGAAAAGCAGAAATTGAAAAGCATTCCTACGAATATTTTCAAAAAACAAGAAATCCACTCCAATGCAGTTTACACCAGTCGAATCTTTACCACAAAATTAATCCCAATTCTAACTGACACGGGTACTTTTTACCTAAATATAATTTATATTAGCTTTTAATATTAATTAAATTTATATCGAATGTTTAGGGTCGACAAGTGTCAGTTTGTTTGTTCCAAACGAAGGTAAAATTCTATTAATATTGTTTTTTATTGATTTGATTAATTCGTTACTATTTTTATTTTGGTGGTGCAACAGATTTCGATTTTAGTATACCACATAAAATCAAAGAGAATGAAGAGATATCGAGTGACTCGCAAGAAAAACTACAGGTTCAAGATGAAACACTTCCAATAAATAGGACAATGTCAAAAAAAAGTAGGAAATACTGACGGTAATCATGGCATCGATATTAACCGTGTTTTGAGTTAAGACATAACGACCAAAAACAGTTCCAAGTTCTTCGAGTTTACGCATATATTTATAGTTTATTTATTTATTGTTATTCATATAAAAATTAAAAATTACTTCATTTATGTGTTCGTTACTCAATCACATGTACATAATGTAGTTTCGTTTAATCACATTAACATTAATATCGTTACTACCTATTGAACTAAATCTTCTTTTTCCCTTTTTATTTCTTTATTTATGTCAATCAATTCTGATTACACCGCAAATTAGTAACAATAAATCCCTTAATTCCGCAATAATGCTCAATTAATTTCTACATGAAAATCTTACCGTAAACACTTTAGCGATCCCCCACGAAGATCCTAATTACATGTATTCCGTGCCGATCGTATTGTCAACCGGAATAGGAAATAATTCATTACGAATAATTTTCCATTTTCTTTCACCTTCACCGTCGTTCGTCAATACTTTAACAGATCAGTGTTGATTATCTG
>CAJVPL010000405.1:0-27541 GCA_910591945.1 Ambispora gerdemannii
TCACTACTGCTATATTTCAAAAAATATAAGCTGACGATTAAAACACACCATTTAATCAATAAAAATCAATAAAATTACCTCAGCTACTTTTTTTTTAGTGTCTTCAGGTACTGATTGTGCACGAATCTCCAAAACCTTATCTATGCTATATTCCGCTTCAAAATTTTGACACTTTCGAAGGTGGTTTCGACATAATTTTGCCTTGTTAGAAACAAAACACTCAGGATTTGTAAGAGAAAGTGGTAAGGTATGCTTTCATATACATGAAAGGCAAACTGCCTTTTTATTTGCTTTTTTTGTCGTGGGTTCAGCCAGATAAAAAAATTCCCGAAAATTATGTCCTTTTTTACCCATTGTAAGCTTTCTGCAAAAAAAAGATTATTTTCCGATAATTTAAGAAACACAAGATATTGGGCACGAGAATCATTAATTCGGTATACAAGATCCTTTCAAATTTGGTACATATTCTTACCGCCGGCGAACAAATTTCCTCGATTACGTTTTTTTTTGAGGATCGGACCAATGTATGTTTAATGTTGCCGAATTCCAAATTGGTAGAATTTACAACAATGTTGCAGCAAGTTCCCATCACTGCAGATTCCCAAACCAGCAAAGTTTTTAGCATTACAATTGTCCACAATGCCCAAAACTGGCAAAGTCTTTAGCAGCTAAATTACATCAACAACACTGCTGTAGATTTTTCAGCAGATTTTCGTCACGAATATCAATAAATGCGATCTATAGACTTTACAGCATGATGACATGCTGATAAAAACAACAAGCTTCCCCTTTTGATATACAACATGGAATTGTACCATTTCCCGCATTGTTTACAGCGTCCTCTCATCATTTTTCAGCATCTCCTTATCATTTTCAGCATCTCCTTATTATTCTTCAGCATGATTCCATTAGTTTTCGATTCATTCTGCAATCAATTTCTTCTATAGATCATAGAGCATCCGTCATAAACGTTCTTTTCTTTATTATATATATAGCAAAAGTAATGCTTCTTTTCTTTAATAGTAATAGATAGAACGATACATACATGTAATAATACAAAAAAATATATAAAAGAATGGCCTACGGGCTACAGAAAGAACAGAATAAAAATTGTGTACAATTCTTCTCCAAGCAAAATACAGCTTGAATCTTTGCGTACAACTATTCTTAAAAGTGAATTATTACTTGTAAAACTCTTCCCCCTTTCCCTACATTATTCGAGATATCTATTACTTGTTGGTTAGGTTCTTTGTATCAGAAAAGGCGTAGTTTTTATAGAATCGCATTGTTAACGAAAAATCGTTTTTGTGTAATTACCGTTGTCATTATTATTTTTAAGAGTTTAAGGCTTTTGTCTAGAAAAAGTAACGATTGTTAGTAATATTTTTAAGAGTTTAAGACTTTTATCTATAAAAAGCAATAGTAAAAGAATCCCCAAACACTCACCTGAAACACATAATCTCTCTCTTCCCCTCTCCAATCGACGTAATCAATGATATCAGCACAGACTTTAGATACCAAACAAACATTACACAGTCTAACAATCTCTTTCAAAGTTTTGTTACATCAGAAAAACTTCAAATCGTCCCACATTAATTATAAGTGCAACAATATATTTGCTAATTATTAATGACATACTCTTCATGTTTAAAGGTTTCTGCTTGACTAAATAATAACCATGTGCTTAGATTAATATAACCAACCAAAATGACCCAAATAACTCGAGTCATTTGCAAATGACCTTGGTTATTTGGTCACGAGTCATTTGCAAATGACCTTGGTTATTTGGTCACGAGTCATTTGCAAATGACCCGGAATTCAAATGACTGAAAATGATCAGTCATTTCGATGTCATTTGAGGTTATTTGCAAAATGAACAAATAACCCGGTCATTTACCATCACTGGTATTGAATACGTTGATTTAAAATAAAAGTAAGAAACTTTGATTTTTTCTTCTAGCTCTCTATCGCTATTTGAAAATTTAAAATTTTGTATATCTGATAGATTTTGTAAATCTCCGAGCAAGTGAAGATGCCTTCATAATCACCAATGTACTAGTAACAGGATTTTGTAATTGCTGTTATCTAGTAATATACTCAGACAAGACTTCTTCTAATTATGGATGGTTGGATGATTTTCCTTTATTTTTATGTAATTTAAAAGTTTTCGGTGATGTTTTAATTTTATTTATTCATTCCCGTAATTGCTTGGGTGGATATTAAATTTTTACTTGTTTCATGAATAGTAATTTTCTTTATAATACATAATAATCTTCAATTTTTTTTTGGCATATCAGGCAGTTCTTCATTATATATGTTTTTAAAACACTTCCATTACTGGTTACGACCATTTCAAATTATATTTATATTTCTTTAGATATAAATAACAATAAATTTTCTTGCGAATACATTTGTATGCAGAGCAAAACAATAAAACTAGAACATAACAAAAAGAATTTTCAAGAATATTAAGAATATTGCATATAATAAATTTTAAGAATATCGCATACAATAATATTTTTTTTTATCTTTTATTATTTGAATTTCTCTTTTATATATATTGTATCTCAGATCAATTTTTGTCTCAGGTGACAACTGAGATATATCAAATGTCAATCATCAGGTGAGATGCATAATCTATTAATTGATTATCTGAGATATCTTAGTTATTACTTGAGGTATCTTAGTCATAAGCTGAGACATGATATTTATAAAAGAATGAACTATGAATTCAATAAAAAAAATTATATTTTTTCAATACCCAAAATTTTTTCTTTAAATAAAAATCATGTAAAACCTATATATTAGATTAATCATGAAAATTGTATTAATTCTAAATTTCTAATTTGATAATAATATAATTAATTCTTATTTGAACATGATTTTCTATTATATCTGCTTGTACAATTTCTTTCTGTTCTTTTATATCTATCTTATTGTTATTACAATAACTCTTGCAATTAAAAATAAAACTTGATATTGATTTTACATTTTGTAATCTCTCCATTTATTAAATGGATAATTTACATAATAGAATCTTATTAAGTTCAAAACATATAATAGTTTCAAGTGCTTTAAGCTTACTTAATAAATAACAAATCAGATTTATAGTATAATCAGTACTATTTACCAATTTTGTCCATAATTTAGCAAGGAAAAGAAGAATAATTAATGCCAAATTGAAATATTAACTCAACAAGATCACTAATATAAAGATCTATAACTTTTTTTTAGTATTTGTTTTGTTATATTTTCAGTATAAATCTAAAGATCTTGTCATATAGTACTTCACAAAATTTTATTTGTATAATATTTGAAATCTGATCTGTAATATTAATAAAAATTAGATTATTTTTTGATTATTGATATAATAATTCTGGAATCAGATTCAAAGTATTATTTAATTACTAATATAAATTTTGTGAACTCTTGTCTAAAAATTTTTTAAGTTAATAAAAATATAAAAAAACACGGACTTATTCAAGATATTGCTCCTATTTATTTATTGATTTGAAGATTCTGAACTTCTGTCTGAGAATTTTCAAGTTAGTAAAAAAGAATTAGTTAAATTAAAAATTAAATTCAAATTAAATAAATGTAAACTTATCCAAAATAATATCACTACTTATTTGCTAATTTAAAGATTCTGAGTCAATAAAAAATAATTAAAAAAAAGAAATCATAACAAATGTCAACTTATTTAAAGTGTTGCTATTATCTAGTTACTAATTAGAAAATTTAAAAAAAATAGAATTATAAATTATAAAAGATATAAATTTTATCTTTTAAATTATTATTATTATTTAAATTTATAATAATATCATCTTGAATTTTAATAGTATTTGAAATTTTTTTATTACAAATATTACTTTTAAATAAATTATTAATTAATATATAGTTATTTCTATAGACAAGTTTGTAAGATATTTTTTATATAATTAATATTATAAACTATTTATAGTTATAATAACAAAATCTTAAATCAAAAGATCAATTATGATAATCAGTATTTTCTTTTTACTTTTCTAATTTTTGTTTTAATATTTTATTTGCATATTTTATAAGTTTTTGAAATTGAGGATATCTAGATTATTTATTTATAATTTTTACAAATAATTATAATTTAACTAGCTTTCTAATAATATTTATACAAAATTCTTTTTCTATCAAATAAAAAATATTAAATAAATAAGCTGTAACTTTAATTACTTTTTTAGAAATAAGTATCTTTATCTATAAAAATCATATAAAATAATTATACTTATAAAATATATATTTGAATTCTTTATCTGAATTAAAAGTCTTATTAATTAAATTTATTTATATATAAAAAATAAAAATTAATAAATAAATTATAAAAATTACTTGAATACGAAATAAAAAATTTCTTGTAATTATTAATTTGGTAGTTAAAAAATAAAATAATGACTTTCTAACAGCAAAATATTCTGCAATTATTTATGAATTGTTTAATAATATCTAGATTTACTTTTTTTATACTGTTTTTTATACTGTTTTTATATTTGTTTTTGATTATTATATTATATAATTTAATTATAAACTTGACAAATTACTTAATATATATTTTTAGTAATTATTAGAAATTTTTATATAACTTTATAATTATTAGAAATTATTATATAACTTTATAATTATTAGAAATTATTTCTTTAAGTCAAAACTGTTTTTTAGCTCAAATTCAAGTATTTTTATTATAAAGAAAAATATTTTGGAAATTTAATAAAATATGTTTTATTTTATTTAATAATTTATAATTATTAAAGTTTTTTTATATTTTATGACTGAAAGTCTGGTTATATAATTATTAAGAATTTGATTAAAGATATTTTTATTAATAAAATTATATTTTATATTAAGATAAATATATTGAAATAAAAGTCAAAGATCTAAAAGATCTTTAACTTTTTCTTTAATATATTAATAATAATTATTTTGTCTTGAATAATAATTGAAATATTTCAGATAATCAATTAACAGATTATATATTTCATCTAATGAATCTTAATTATTATCTGAGACAAGAATTAATCTGAGGCACAACATATATATATAAAATAGCAAAATTTTTAAGATTGAGTTGAAATCTAATTTTAAGTGAACTTATTATTATAATAGCAAAATAAATATGTACTTTTCAATATAATTAATCAAGTATAAATTAATACTAATTTTAAAAGTTTTAATTATATACAAATACCAGTATTGAAAAATATTTAATTTCATCAGTAAATTTTTGAGAGTGCAGTTTTTTTGCAGATCTTTGAATTCAAAGATTTGTACAAATTTTAAATCTGATAGTGATCTGTAAAGAAAATTTTGCAATGCAAGTTTATGCAAAATTTTAATATAGTTTTAAAAAAATTTCAAAATAATATTTATAATAAAATATATTGTATATATAATATATTATTTAAGTAATAATAAAAATAACAATTTAAAGTATAATAAAAGGAATTTTATTGTAAATATCTTATTTACATAGTATTATTATAAAAATAGTAATAATTTAACACAAAATTCTTCAAAGTCTTCAAACTTAACACAAAGTTCTTAAAAAGACTTCAAATTTAACAATCAACTATTTTCATACTTGATGAACAACTTTACTTGATCACTCAAAGAAGATTTACTAGGTGAAAGTTACTGAAATCACACTGCAAAGTATATATATATATAAAATTAGTTTTGTTGTGAAAACCAGTAATAACTTAATGCAAAGTTCTTCAAGAAAAACTATAAACTCGTGATGAAACACTTCCAACAAAATAGGACAATGTCAAAGAAGAAATGGTAACTACTTTACTTTATACAGTACTTTAAATTTTTATTTAATTTAAGAATTTAAAACATTAGAAATCCTGACGGTAATCATGGGATCGATATCGATATTAACTGTGTTCGAGTTAGTTTCTAATTTCTTTGAGTTCACGCATATATTTTTATTTTATTATCGTTATCGGTAGTAATTTATTACAGTTTTACACTACATACCATAAATGCTCTTTGAATTCTAAAATTTCGAATACTCATTATTGTAGTGAATGCGTTTTTTATCGGGTACGGGATTTTGAATATCATAAACTGTCTGTCTATTAAAAGAATTAGTAGAATACGTATAAAGCATTACACCCATGACAAAAGGCGGGATCAGGAGAAAATATAAATTCAAAGTTGCGTTCGTTATCGTTATTCTTTGTGCCCGGAACATTTCAGAGCATTACACATAATTTTCGGAAAGTTATTAGGGGTCGGTTACTTATGATCGGGACTGTAATTTTGGACTGAGCTTGACTTTTTAGTGTACATGATGTAAATAATACAGAACAGTAAACATTTACAATATGAACATCGATACGGTGACATTCGGAACTTGGAAATGGACATGGGAAATAATATCTGAAGTGCACGTATACAAAAGAAATGAATAATAATAATGCCACCAAAAACAAATCCAGTTAATCAAAAATTAAATATATGTACAATTTTGCCGAAGGAACTGTCTAAGTAAAGCATTCAAATAATAATACGCTTTTTTAGTCCATATTATTCATATCGATATATCTATTCAAATAAATTATGTTCATGAAAATCACAACACACAAGTTTAATAAGGTTAACACTGTTTTATTCTAATTTATGTGTATCAATTAACTGTAGCATTCTGTAAATTCTAAAGATTAAAAGAAACACTTTTTCAATTAGCACACCACATACAGTACTATAAACAGACACAAAGTATTTTGAGGTATTTTTTATATTTTTTCAATTTTTTTTCATCTTCATCGAGATTGATTTCAGTAAAGCCTAAATTTATATTTATCATTTAAGTTAATAAATAAAATTTCATGTGATTCTATGATGTAAATAGATAAAAATTAAGGTTACCAGTTTTTTCTAGCGAGGAGCAATATTCTCTTGAAAACTTCTTATTTTGTTTTAACATTCCATCTTGCATTGGCAGTTTTGTGAGTGTTTCATCATGAACTTGTAGTTTTTCCTGCGAGACATTTGAAATGTCTTCATTCGCTTTATTTTCTCTCAGTTCTGTAATTTCCAATGTAATGTTAAGGTCAATACCGAATCTGCTTTGTACCATCAAAAATGGTAATGAATTAATGAAATTAATGAACAAAGAATACCTTCATTGATTTGCGGTTTTTCTTGTGAGACATTCGAAGTGTCGTTATTCGTTTTAATTTCATTAATTTGTGTGTTTTCTGATGAGACGTTCGAGATGTTATCACTCTCTTTAATTTCATCTAATTCTGTACTAGTCACGATATCGAAATCTGTTTTGCACCACCAAAAATGTAACAAAAAAAAGAAATTAATGAGCGAAGAATATTAAATCGAAACGCCATCATCCACTTTAATTTCATCCAATTCTGTGATTACTAATACCACCAAAGGAAAGTAGCACATATAATAATAATACGTAATTTTACCTTCATTTGGAACATACAAAGTGACGCTTGTAGAACCTAAATATTTAAATAAATTTTGTTATTAATATGAAATGTGATTTATATTTAGAAAATCAAAAGTACCTTTATCATTCGGAATGGAAATTAATTTTGGAGCAAAGGTTCGACTGGTGTAAACTGCATTTGGGTGGATTTTTTGTTTTTTATGCGTATTTTTATGACAGCTTTTTTGCAATTTCATCTTATCAAGTTCTTTTATTTTCTGTCTATCTAATTCAAGCCACACATCAATTTCATCATTTGTTTTAAAATACTCTAAATGGCTGTAGTACTGGAAATGTAAAGTGTTCAGTTTCCGCATCTCATTGTTATAGTCAATGGAGTCGATAAAGTCTTTAAGTTCATTGGCAGTTGGTCGGTTTTCTGGAATAGGATCCCAACATTTTTCAATAATAAATTTGCACCACCCGGGAACACTGTCTGGTATCTTAGGTCGTACTCCTTTATAGATGTCTAACACGAGACACATATCATGACTTCGCTCGCCAAATGGTTGTTTACCTGTCACAATTTCGTACATAATCATCCCAAAACTATAAATATCTGCAGCTTGAGTGTACATCTTTTCATTTAGCACCTCTGGACTAATATATGGAAGTACGCCGCAAATTTCTCGATTAGATTTTTTTATATTTGCTGGGCCGGCAAGTCCAAAATCGGTAATACTAGGACCATTATACATTAATATATTTCCAGGGTGAAAGTCACGATGGACAAGTCCTTCTCTGTGAATCATATTCAGCTCAATGGTAATATAAATTAAATGACTTAATTTTTCCTTCCAAGTTAATTTTTCATAATTAAAGTTAATATATCCGTGTAAATTTCCATCTTTTGCATACTCCATTACTATTGAGTATTCATTTGTAGCTGAGTTTTTAGTTATGCCATAATATACTAAAGTAGCGTCATCATTGCACTTTAGAGCAATCTGAATCTATTTGGAATAAATAATCTGGATTAGAAAAACAAAAAATTAGTATGCCTACATTTTAGAACTCGTTTATTTTTACCTCTTTTATAAACGCCAACGTAATTTCCTTTGAATTGTGTAATGATTTCAACACAACGTTACGTTTATCATTAGACAGTTTAAATTTGTTGTCTTCATGATCCCACCTGTCGTAGTCGTGCAAGCATGCTTTGTAAATTGTCCCGAAACCACCTTTGGCAAGATACTCAACACTGGTGAATCTTTCAAACGGAATCCATTCGAAATCGTAAATTGAGGGTTTAATTTTCGCACATTCATTTATTAGGCTGTCGAGATCTTTATTTTTGCTAGACCATTCCGTTTTATAAAGTTGATATTGATAATCGGAACATGAGAAACAGTGCTTATTTTCTTGACAACGAACACATTTACTGCAATCATGAGTATTGTGAATTGAGCATCCAAAGCAATACACATTATCTTCACACCGAAAGCATTTACTGCATTCATGAGTGTTGTGGATCAAACATTTTCTGCAATAGTAGTTGTTCATGCAGAAGTAACATGTACGACAATGGGTATTTGAAAGTTTAGATTTCATTTCCTAAAATGTTTTTTCGCGTTAGCTATGTCCTGCATTTTATGTACATGTATATATACTGCTCATGTACGTGAATGCACATGTTTATTTAAAACTTTGAGTGTTAACGTTAAGCATAACACGCACGTGGAAATTATGTTTATAAACATGTGGATGATAGTTGAGATTGTGACGAACAATCGGGTCGGGTCGGGTATATATATAAAAATGGAATTCACATACGTACGTATATTGTACTTTTGAACGTGTACATGAATTTACGAAATATTTATTGATATCGATATACAATATTACTCTCGAATATTAATTGTAAGCTATTCTATCAGTATAAATTTATTTCGTAAAAAACAACATGCATACATGTACACTTTAGAATGGTTTATTTTTACTTCTAAGGCATTTCAATATAACTTTGCATTGATGTCCATCTCGTTCGAATTTATTTCTTCAAACCTACTATTCAACATTGCTAAATCTTACCATTCAAAAAAATCTTCTAGTTTTCATGCATTCTTTTCATGTCACTAGACCCTTCATTTATCATTTATCACAGTAATGTTTATTTTTAGCAGACAATCATGAGTATTCGAAATTTTAGATTCCATCCATGGTTGCACATTATAAAATGAGATATCTTTAGCGATTATGCGCCGTGTTTTCTAGCTGAACGTAGAGGTTTGGATAAATGGTAACGGCAAGATTCCTCCGACACATGCATTTGATCTATTAGCGTTAGTAAATCGAATACGGTGTGTCAACATAGTATAGAATACATCTTTTGTCGAAAGTTATATCAGGCAAAGGAACATCTCACCTTAAGATTTAGAATATTCTTTTGCTCAATGCATTTTCACATGATTTTGTGATTGGTTAATCGTGCATAAAGCTAGATTAGCGCCTGAATAAAATAAAAAGCATTATATCAACTCAAGCTCAAATAAAAACACTAGCCGAACTGTATAATCATTTAATTATGATTTTTATTAGAAAAAATAAAGGCGTATTCTTGGTATAAAAATAGAAACAGAAGAATCTGTATTCTTCATTTTAAACAGCAAAAACAAGCCCATTCTGTTTTGAAATATATGAAGAGAAACGGCAGAAACTCTGTCAAATAAAATTTTTAATTGATTACTTGTCAAAATAATAGCAGTTATGGGAAAACGAATAATCAAACGACTGAAACAGTAACAAAAAGAAATGGATTAAATTTGTAATTGGTGTCGGAGTTAACTTGATCTTTCCTATTCTTGTCATGGTCGGGGGGGGGGGTACCATGGGATTAGTCGCGAAAGTTATCCATAGATAGATTGTTGATGTAGTTAAAAGTTCTTACTGGAACAATGAAGAAACACCCAGAGCACATGGAAAAAGAAATAAACGTTGCCCCTGGTTCTATTTTATTCAAAAATGTTGCACCAAATGCCTCGACTCTGGATAATGTCGATGTTAAATTTAATGATAGCGCAAACTTTTATTAGGGTAAAAATGTCCCGAATTTATTTTACATTGAACCAAAAAATTTTTTCGTCAGATTTGATCCCCTTTTCCAACTATCGCTATCGTTTGCTAAACAGAACCGATTATAAAATAATTGAATTTTTATGTTAACAATTTCAATTCTAACTTTGACTACATGTATTTAGGAATAACTGAACCGGGTCGTGTCCAATCCGTGATCCGACACGGAACGCACATTTCGGGTCAGCCTAAAATCATTATTTCTCATTCAATATTAATTGGAATTAAACGAAAATTTGTGGGTATATACACAATTACATTCCGAACAACTCTACTTAGACACCAAATACAAGTGTCTTTACGATTTTCGGATCAAACCCGAGCCGAATCCGACCCGACCCGAAATTACCGGTTTGGGTTGACCTCAAACCCGATTCGACCCGACCCGAACAGAGCTTTAGATAGTTGTATATAGATTAAATTTTGTATTTACCGTTACTGTGTTTTCTAGCGCTAGTGCGACATATTCTAAAACCACAAATATTAATCGGTTGATCCGGTCTAACCGAATTCACTGATTAACGTTAATGTCGTCCAGGTCAGTTCAGTTATTACTATCCGCATCACTATTTTTATCACCTTTATTCTATATCGTTATTGATGAACATGTAAATATCCAAAGCTAATGTGTAATTCGGTTAAATTTTGAAACATATACGTAGTTTTATCAATTTTTTATCAAATGAAATTCAGGTATTCAAATTTGATATATATATATATGTCAAATTTGCTGTATTGACACTTTTTTTTCAGGCGGAAGCATCCTTTCTGCTGATCAGAGACTCTGAACAACCCATCTTCAAGCTATGTGAGAGCTTGAAGAAAATAACGTTGGATCTTCGTGAGACTGTGTTTTTTTGAAGTAAGACAATAATAAAATTCAATTTCTTGGCATTAGCGAAACTAGTTTCGTTCAATTTGCTTGCAAATCAGGGTTCGGATAGTTTCGGGCTTATAGGGCGAAACTGAAAGTTCACTGGGCGAACCGTTCCAGATTTTGAAAAATAGTTCGCCTGAAACACTACTTGGCATTCAAAAATTATCTGATCACCAAGCGAGCAGAATTTAATTTCTTCTTATTTGTACAAAGTGAAAACGATAAGAATTTTTATTTTCATGAAAATTTGTGTACAGATTAATACTTTTTTTACTAGACTGTTTCAATAAATGCAAAGAACGAATAAACTAACACTTTAATCATGAATGCAGTTACCATTTCGTTTCAATAATGATTGATAATGAAGTTTAGTCAAGTAAATATTTCTATATTATACAGTGTGTAACAAAAAAACCGGATATTTTAATTTTCGCCATAAATATTCATTTAAATAACATAAAAATTTAAATATATATACTTGAGAGTATGATAAACAATTTTATTTAAGACTACTTGAACACTTATCTTATTAAAATTTTTTATAATTTATGTTTTTAAAATCAAAAATTTTTAATCATAAGAAAACTTAAATAAATTATTATAAATAAATTAGATTATTTTTTTGCAAATTAATCTTAAGTAAATTTGTTTACTAGATTATCAAGTATATATATTTAAAATTTATATAATTTAAATAAATATTCATTGAATAACAAACAAAAAAAGATTAAAAAAGTATTTTAAATTTTTTATAATCAATTTTTTCAAAAAAAAATTTAATAAAAAAAACATTAATTATGAAAAATTTTATTAAGATAAGCTATTAAATACTTATAAGTAAACTTTTTCACTAGGTTATCAAGTATATATATTTAAATTTTATATGAATTAAATATTCATTGAATATAACCAAAAATAAAATATCCGGTTTTTTTGTTACACACTGTAAATATTTTTCTAATATTACTAAGTACAAGAAAAATTCCCTGGCCTTTAATGAATCTCTTTAATTGCTCAAAAGAAATCAAGCCTACAATGCAAAGTGGAATAAAATCTCTCGTAGTTGAATGATTAGGAAAGCGCTTTATCCAGCATTTACAAATATAAATTAATCGCCAACAAATTCAAAGTAACATAAGCTATTTCCAAACGATGAAAAGAATGGTTGAAGAATCCGTTGGCCAGGCTTCAGTTCAAGAATCGGATATGGCGTAATCTAATAAGTGGAATGTCCATTAAAGCGGATGACACGACCAAGACCAAATTTAATTGAAGCTGATGAAGAATTGAATGATTTCTTAGACTTGAGACATTTTAATGCATAAAAATATTGATTTCAAGCTCTAGTTTGCAATCTATTTGTATGATGTAAATTGCATATAATATTATTTATTGTGGAATAACCATCCAGCAAGAGAATTTAAATAGCGGTAATCATTGACACTTCTTTAGAATAATAATTGGATAATTATCACTGACTTTGTCATTTTGTTTTAACATTACTGTTGATGAGAAGCTTAAAGTGTTTTCCTACGTAGACTTTGCCATTTGATTTAAATTTGAAAATCATTCTTTTAGTAATTTGCACTGTGAATCCGAATTATTCATTAACAGAAAAAAATTGGTAGATTTGTGACCAATAAGTTTCGTACATGTATCGTTATTAATTATTGATTTGATTATGGTGCTTGGTACAGAGGGAGTGGCGATCTGAGATTAAAATAAAAAATTTATGTTTCAATCGTAATAATTCTGGAAATCTTCCACATAATGCATATTAACCACGCAATTTCCAGGTCACAAATGAACTACTGAATATCCCTACATTTCCAAGTTCCAGATGTAACCAAAACTCAGCAAATTCAAAGGGCTCCGCTTCACTCAACGTCAAGGAAGCTTCCAACTGTAGCGTCTGACCAGCTCTTAGCAAAGGAATTTAATGTATTCACTTTCCATAGTCTGCACCGGGGAGACGGTGGCGGTTCCTTGCTGCTGGGGATGCAGGCCGAACTGTAAGGCAGAACGCGAAACCTCTCCGTCCATTTTGTCTAGTTTGACACGAATGCGACGCCCATTTTTGGAGAGCACCGAAATCCACTTCAGATGTATTTCTCCCACCCCAGAGGACTTTACTACATGACCAACCACCTAAAATTTTGGAGATAGTTTTTCAACCAGATGTGGGATGTAAGGAAACTCGGATGGGTATACATGAATATAATATAAGAGATCAATTGTTACCATAGAGTTCATGTGCGAAATATGTGTGAATTCAATAGGGTATTGAATGTTAATAGGACGGCCATCGATATCAAAAGCTGGAAACACCCTTTGAAGCCCTGTCATTGTCGCTGTCAAGTGCAATGTGTCGGTTGCTCGAAGAGGTGGTCCTGATATATTTGTAGAAAATATAAATATCTCAGAAATATCAATCGAAATAGAACAATTCTTTAATATATACCCGGCTGATTCACTCATGTTTCCCAAGAAAAAATGAGAATGGTTGATGGCAGTAAACTTCTTTGGAGAAGCGCGGTTCGATCAGATGCGGCAACATAGCGTGTTCCTTCACCACTCGGTTATGAATCCATGTGCTGTCATTAATAGTAAGGCAAATATCTTCTATCGGGTGGAAATTGAAAACATCACTATATAAATAACATCAATTTACGAATGACCTCTGCAAGCCAGATACGTACGTCTTGGTGTAGGCATTGTAGGTATAGTGTGAACCGTCAAAGTATCTATGTAAATTTGAGCTTCGGGTTCAAAAACCCCCGTGGCGGAGCGAGCAACGATATGATGCAAACGTATATCAAAAATTTCGCTGTATGTTGTGACTTTGTATGTGACACTTGGTAAGAGATGAAAGATAACTGTCAAGACTCGTAGGAAAGCAAGTAAAATTCTGTTGTTTTTACCCTCTTCTTCCTCTCAAAAATCAACGAAGTCATTTTCACCTGTCTTTAACCAGGAATCGTAAATTTCCTTATCTCCTGTCTTACCGTCATAAAGAAGATGCGTTGGCTTTCGTCCAGAATTACCATTAATGCCCGACATGCCACCTAATATAAAAAGAAAGCAAATTGAATCAAGCCCGCTTGCATTAACAGCTGGGAACAATCGTCCCATCGAGAAAAACATCATTCCCGTACGAAAATTCCGAGGAAATAACCAAGACCCAGAAGAATAGCTCCGGAACTTTGAAATTGCCGCCCGAACCAACGGCATCTTTGATAACAGGAAAATCCAGCTGGTCCGGGAATACTTGGAAGGGTCCGCCGTTGCATGGTTCGACCTAAGAAGTACGAACGAAGCCCTGACTATAACCGAATGGGAAAATGACCAACATGACGAGCACGACTTCAAGTATCGGTTCAATGCCAAGTTCCGATCGCCAATGAAGATAGAACAGTGGCAATACGAGCTGGAAACTTTAAAGCAAACTAACACGATTAAAGAATATACTAACCGGTTCAATGAGTTGTTAAAAAAGGTCGACCCAGACAATAGTTATCCGGAAGAGTATCTGACGAGAACTTTTAAACGAGGATTAAAGGCCGAAGTTCGAAAATGGGTAAAGATCAATTCAAACGGTACCCTGGATGATGTAACTAGGCTGATGCCATCAAACTCAGACGACACCCTCGATGGATTTGTCAGCCATCACTAAAGCTCTTAATGAGCTCTCTACTAAACTAGACCGCATGGAAGGTGTCGGAAGGCCGGGTTACGCAACAAGAAAGAATAACCAGAGTCAACAACCTAAGTCCTGAGATCCTCCGGTCTGTTTCCAATGCGGACAGGTTGGGCATGTGCGTAGACATTGCCCGAACCCGACAGTCATGGATAATTATCGACCTAATCTCCAGTCAAACCCGCCTTTTCAACAAAATAGGAATACAATCCCAAACAAAGAAGCCATTATGGGCTCAAATTCGGCGACTACAACACAGGCCCCAGGAGGAGAAAACGTGATTGTAAACAAAAATACTACTCTCTTATTTTAGCCCAAATTCAACCATTAATTGACACTTTACAGACTCTGACAACCTTGTCTACAGCCACGACGGCCAATCAAACTAACCCTGCTTTGTTAGCCGCATACGAATACCTTGTCAGAGGTCGAAAAAGGGCTATCGGACGACACGATCAACAACGAGGAACAGCCGATTGAAACATTACCGGTCAAGAAAGATGCCAACCTTCCTCCGATAGAAAAGAAAAAGAAAAAGAGAACATGCGGAACGTACATATGGGGTACTCATTTGAACAAAAAGAAAATATTGGACCTACAACGCGGCCCAAACTGATCCTTCCGAATTAGGAGGATCACTAAAACGGTGTTACCGTCACACGTATACATATATGTACATGTAATTAAAATCTAACGCTAAGTTTGAATAATTCAGTTTTGACATGTCCGAAATTAATAACAGAAAGTTATTGATTAAAGAAATTGAAAAAATAGCAAATAATAAGAGAAAGCAACAGCCAGAATGCGAAGAGAATCCACAATCGCTATTGACGATCGAAGATAGTGTAAAGAAAGAGTCGAAAAAAAGATTTAGAATAAACGTGGATGACGCCGCAGCCGTAAATGATCAAATGAATTGGACTTATTCGGTTCAAGTAAGAGCAGCTGAAAATCAAGTCATTAATCAGCAAAAAATTGACAGAGAAAATAAAACTACGATGGATGGTTTATTGATTCTTTTTGACAATATTTTCAAATATAATAAAAATTATGAAGCAAATTTAGAAAAATTTTCCACTATTATTTTAGAAAAAACTCAAACACTCTCTGAAAAAATTATATTTTTACAAATTTTACAAGCTAATATGCTATATAGAAAAATTCTAGGCTTTATTTATCATATGGGTTTGAATACCAAAAAAGACTACGATCAAGCTTTGCAATATTATCAACCATTGGCATTTCAAGGAGATGCTGTAGCACAATATTTAATTGGAAAATTATATAATGATGAGGATTGGATAAAAAAAGATAAGAAAAAAGCATTTGAGTGGCATTTGAAATCGGCGGAATCTGGATTTCCTCAAGCACAATTTAATCTTGCCAACTGCTATAAAAATGGAGAAGGAACGATCAAAGATGAACAAAAAGCATTCCACTGGTATTTGAAAGCGGCAGAGAAAGGAGATAGCAACGGACAATGCTATATTGGTGTTTATTATCAAAATGGTATTGGGACGCAAAAAGATCACAAAAAAGCTTTTGAGTGGTATTTGAAATCAGCAGAAGGAGGAGATGTTGAAGGACAATATAATCTTGGGGTGTGTTATCGCAATGGTATTGGGACGCAAAAAGATAACAAAAAATCATTCGAGTGGTATTTGAAATCAGCTGAAGGAGGATTTGCTAGAGGACAATACTATATTGGTGATTGCTATGATGAAGGCATTGGAACGCAAAAAGATGATAAAAAAGCATTTGGGTGGTATTTGAAATCTGCAGAGAAGGGATATAGTAAAGGACAAAGCATCCTTGGCTATTGTTATGAGGAAGGCATAGGAACACAAAAAGATGAGAAAAAAGCTTTTGAGTGGTATTTGAAATCAGCAGAAGGAGGAATTGCCGAAGGACAATTTAATCTTGGTCGTTGTTATCAATATGGTTCTGGGACGCAAATAGATGACAAAAAAGCATTTGATTGGTATTTGAAATCGGCAGAGAATGGAGATATCGACGGACAACTCCAGATTGGTTTTTGTTATCAAAAGGGTATTGGGACGCAACAAAATGACAAAAAAGCATTTGAGTGGTATTTGAAATCGGCAGAGAAAGGATGTAGTAAAGGACAATGCTATATTGGTGATTGCTATGACAAAGGCATAGGAACGCAAAAAGATGAGAAAAAAGCTTTTGAATGGTATTTGAAATCAGCCGAGGGTGGAGTTGCTAGAGGACAATGCAATCTTGGTTATTGCTATGATGAAGGCATAGGAACACAAAAAGATGAGAAAAAAGCATTTGAGTGGTATTCGAAATCGGCATATAAGGGAAGTATTAAAGGACAATATAATCTTGGTGTTTGTTATGAATATGGTATTGGGACGCAAAAAGATGAGAAAAAATCATTTGAGTGGTATTTGAAATCGTCAGAGAGCGGATATAGTAAAGGACAATATAATCTTGGTGTTTGTTATCAATATGGTATTGGGACGCAAAAAGATGAGAAAAAATCATTTGAGTGGTATTTGAAATCGTCGGAGAGCGGATATAGTAAAGGACAATATAATCTTGGTGTTTGTTATCAATATGGTATTGGGACGCAAAAAGATTGCAAAAAAGCATTTGAGTGGTATTTGAAATCGGCAGAGAATGGAGATATCGACGGACAATTCCAGACTGGTATTTGTTATAAACACGGTATTGGGACGCAAAAAGATTATAAAAAATCTTTTGAGTGTTATTTAAGATCTGCTGAATCTAGGGATAATTTCGTTCAATTCGAATTGGCTGAATGTTATCGATACGGATTTGGAGTTTCAAAAGATCTTTTTATGGCGTTGAAATGGTACAAAAAAGCTCACCAATATGGTTATTCTCTAGCGAGAGTGCGTGTTAGAGAAATATACAAGTGACTCTTGTTATAGTAAAGGCATCCGGCCGGATTATCAGTAAAAAATTTACTATAACGAGAGGATTTATTAGACTGTTTTGAGATATTATTATAAAAGTTAATTGTAATAAAAAGTCAATCTATTTTTTTTTAAGAATTTGCTGGAACTACCAGAACTTCTTCTTTTGGAAGATTTGGTCTTTCTTTTCAGATATTATTACTATTATTACTTTATTGTTATTGTTATCAGAATTAATATCTTTTATACTTTTAATTTTTTATATTTTTCCTAAAAATCTTTTTAAATTATATATAAAAAAGTACAATAAAATTATTTACTTAAAAGTCTTTTTTTAATTATATATAAAAAAAATACAATAAAATTCTAATAAAACATGTTAAAATCTGTTATTTATTGGTTTTTGGCTGTTACTGTGGATCATTTGCTTTCATTAACATTGACGTTAAGAATTTGAATGACATTACTAAACAAAATTTATTCAAGAATGTATACCATACATAATAGACAATTTCGATGAATTTATACGAAGAATCAGAAAAACCTAATAGAACATGTATATTTAGAATTTGAATGTGCCAACAACTTTCTAATGGTTTCATTCAGTTACCAGCGAAAATAATGGCGGTGGCTATGCATTTTTTTGAACACAGATTTGTAAATTTCTGATTTAGATTACGATTTATAATACTAAATTGAGCTATAGAATGTTATTTCAAAAACTAATAGAAGAAAATAGAACTCGAATATTATTTTTGTGTTCATACTAAAAAATTATAATTTGATGGGTTGGGAATTATAACTTTTTGTTACAGAGTTTTTAAAAAATCCTACTCAATAATCTGTCCTGAAATTTGGTTAAAGAATTAATCCACCTTTCAATAACATTTTATTATAACTAAAAAATATTTCTAAATTTATATAACTTTGGAAATATTTATTATTAATATTATTTTATATTAATTTGTAGTTCTAATTATAATTTATATCTTTATTTAGAATATTTTTTAGATTCAAATTTGGTTCAAAATTTAAACTAAACTTAAATTGAATTTGAACCTTTAAACTGGATTTAGATTAGATTTAAATTTTATTTAAGTTTAAGCTGAATACGTATAAAATTATTTAATGTTATTTAATGATAGTTAAGTATTCTATTTTTATAATTTCTTAAGTTTAAAATGGCTAAAAGTCACCAAACTATAATAACTACAAAATAAAATAACACTGGATTGGTTCGTTTGTCTAAATAATTTTCAAAATTTTCGTCTCTATAAGGCAAAATCCAATGCACTAAAAATCATTACTTGTTGCTAAAAATAGTAGCTAAAAATTATACTTCCAAAATTATATAGTGTTCGGTGACTTCTGACCACCCTCTGTTGCTAAGAATTAAAATCTAGCAGACATGTATAATTTGTTAGTTTACCAAGTTAAATTGAATTTACAAACACCAACGGAAGTTCTATCGCTATGACAGAATGTCTTTCATCTTCATGACAGAGAAATTGATTGTTTATAAATCGTATCACGTTATGTATTGTATGATATTCTTTTTAAAGTTAATAGTACATGTAGCGGTACATAGCGATAGTGATAGGATTTTGTTTGTCTAATATGTTGCTACATGTATTATAAACATAGAAATGATGATAATTTGGTAAGCACAAAACTATGTGATGCCAATTGCTATATAATGATAACGATAAGTGCCTATATACATATTATAAAAGTGGAAATAAATAAGTAACAGAAATTGTTAAAATAATGAAAACACAAAGAAGTTAATAAACAATAGAAACTGCTTTTATTCGATATGCTTTAATACGAAACTCGATTTAATGATTACTTTCAGGATAATGTTTTTAAACAAAAAAGATATAATTATTATTGTCGTCAATTTAATTTAATAAAGTTACCATTTTTTTAACAAAGCGTAGTATTTTCTTTTGATATTACTATATTTGTTTCGTAGTTTTTGTTGTAAGATACTCAATACATCATTGTCTTTGAGCTTTGATTCATATGGCTGTAGTTTTTCTTGCAAATCACTCAAATGATATATACATGTACGTGTACTAAGATCGGAATCTGTTTTGCACCACCAAAGAAAAAATAATTAATTTTACCTTCGTTCGAAACATACAAACTGACACTTGTAGATTTGGCATCGATATCTATATCGATACCAAATTAATAGCAACATATGTGCAAATAAGCATTTTTAATAAATGTATATTGATTTGCTGATACTGTATTTTCTGAAAACAATATTAATAATGATTTTTTTCTTCGCTTACTTCATTTGGAACATACAAACAGACACTTGTAGAGCCTAAGCATTCAATATAAATTTAATTAATGTGAAACAATAATATGATTTATATTTAGAAATACCTGGAAC
This sequence comes from Ambispora gerdemannii, assembly GCA_910591945.1. NCBI lineage: Eukaryota > Fungi > Glomeromycota > Glomeromycetes > Archaeosporales > Ambisporaceae > Ambispora > Ambispora gerdemannii. Next base: position 20,449 of record CAJVPL010000405.1, read on the forward strand.
TGAAATTAGTTTGGTAATAAATATTCGATTAGTGTATACGTGACCTGCATTTGGATGCATTTTTTGTTTTTTTGTTTGTATTTTGTAGGAATAATTTTTTGCAATTACATCTCATCAAGATCGTTGATTCAGACTTTCTAGTTAAGACAATCCTTAATTTCCTCATCTGTTTAGAAGATTCTAAAGAGTTGTAGTACTGAAAATACAAAGTATTCGATTTCCATTGATCATCCAATTGTCTATATCGTCGATATCGATTAGAGATAGAGTCATTAAGTGTTGGTCTGTTTTCTGGAATAGGATCCCAACATTTTTCAATAATGAATTTGTACCATTCGGAAACATTATTTGAGCTTAGGTCATACTTGTTATAGGAAACATTATTTGATCTTAGGTCATACTTGTTATAGACGTATAACTCACGGAATGGTCGTTTACCGGTAACATTCTCGTACACAATATTCCAAAACAAGAAATATCCGCAGATTTAGTACGTATATAGCTTTCCATTTAGCATCTCTGGACTCATATAAGTAAGTACTCGCAAATTTTTTGATCAGATTTTCTATATCTGCTGGACCGGTAAGTCCAAAATCAACAATCATAGAAACAGTCTGTATTAATATATTTCCAGGATGAAAATCGTGATGCATAAATTCTTCGTGAATTGTTCTCAACCCTGCGATACTATAATGCAAATATTATTCCCAATCCATTCTTCGTATCTTTTATTAGACAGTAGATATATATTTATTTTCGCTAATTCGTTTGTGATATAAAAACACCCATAGCGGTACTTATTTTTTGACAACGAGCACATTTACTATGATTATGAACTGAATACTCTCCATTCTTGGCAATAGAAGCATTAATTATGAGTATTAGATTCCAAATGATGGTAAAAATATTAATACATGTACATGTATTAATATGTGATTTGTGTAAATCAATTTACATGTACATTGTTATGCATGAAAAATAACACAATACCAGATATGGAGAAATGCACTACATGTACTATCACAATCCTTTATCCATTTGCGGCTCTTGTGTACATGTACGTACTTCCATTTTTTCAGCAAAATGGCATCTACACTTGTGACGTTTGTCTCCACAAAATATTCAAATACTTTTGCGTATCAGAAGGAGAAGAATGCGATAGCAATGAACTCAATAATAACAGACAACAACTTTTTCGTTTTGCGTTAGTGAACCGTCATTGGTGTGATACAGCAATTCCATTATTATGGAGACGACCGTTTCCCTTGATCTCAGCAAATGCCAACGCAGTATTTATTTCGACTCTATTAAATTGCTTTGATAATAATGATAATAACGAACTTGAAGCAAAACCATTATTTCATTATAATATTTTTATTAAACAAATTACTTGGCAAAAATTCAAACGTTATCACAATCAACAAGAATCGCGAAAGAATGACGCACCGGAAAGTCACTTCAAAACATTTAAAGCCATTTGTCATAATTTGATTGATAGTCCAGTAAATTTCTTCTTTGAAATCACAATCGATTACAACTATAATATATTTCAAATAACAAATTCTAAAGCATCATTAGGGCGTTCTTTAAAAATCTCTTTGATTGATGGTGCGGAACTTCTAAACTCAGCATCAAAAACATGCCTTAATCTTTCCACCCTCGAAATTATTGCCTCTTTATCATTGTCCTTATCAATACCTCCGGAAATTTGTCAACTATTACCACGATTAAGCTTTTTTGAAAATTTAAAATTCTAAGAATCTGCCACCGTGGGATTTATCCAGAATATTGGATTTTCTACGACTATCATGATATTGACCAATTTATTAATGAACTTGGTCTTTCAATTCCAGGATATTTGCGATTTTCTGCGGATTCTCTCAATACGTTTTTGCATGGAGTAAAAGTAATACACTTTAAATCCTTAGAATTTCCACAATCATACATTTCGGAAGAGCATTTAGAATTTATTTTGAAAGCTATAAAAGATTCAAACTTGGATGTTGGAATACAACAAATTGAAACGTCTATGACAAGCAATTAGGCGAAGAAATGTAAAGAACACGGAATTGCATTAAAGATAAATGAATATCATTCAGCTTTGGAAAGCACAGAAAATTTTTTTCCTCTAGATCTCTATACATGTAGTTCTTTTTTCTAAATGTCTTGAATGAAATCTTTGAGGAATCTGTTAAACGTTTTCACAAAATTTTCAGGGATATTTATTTTAATTAAAAGAATTCGGGTAGTTATTATTTAAATATATCTGAATCTATATTTATGTATTAGGATAAGTAGTTATTTTTATTATTGTGTATGCTAAAGCAACTTACTTTGTTTACATGAAATGAAATAAAAAATGCTTTTGATATGCAAGGACTTGATCTTTATAATTGCTCTTCTCTCAATGAGGAAATAAAAGTTTTATGATAACAGAACCTGTAATTGATAATATAACCCAATTTATCTAACCATCTCATAATAAATGAGTTTTTAATTAGTTTGAAACATTTTTACCAATTATATAGAAACAGAGCATCGAAAATTGCTATCTGGAAATGTGTTGAAACCTTTATTTGATATGGGCAAAAAGAAGGATTTAATTTAATTTACTTATAACAAAAAGATAGAAGGTGAAAACAGTAAAATAAAATTGTGTATAAATCAGTAATACTTAAAAATAAAAATAATTTACTTGGTAAAAATTATTTCGACTGGATTGGCTGGTGACAATGTCTTTTTCGTAGCCACTCTCTGTTAACTATCTAAATGCTTATTCTCATCATAACGGACGTTATATACTGCAATTGTATGGTTGCTTTTATTTTATTTTGGATATTTGAATTATCTTTATTATCATTCTGACATTTAACCGATAATCTCCTTAGTTTATCGTTATGTATTAAAATGAAACAAACGCATAATAGAAGCCTTTATATCAGAGAATGAGCTCCTATTTGTGTGTAAATAATAAAGCTCTTCTAAATCATATTGATATTAAGAGTATAGTCAACGTCGATATAACGGACCCTCCGTTCCTGCCATGCTGTCCGGTAAATCGACGGATCCGCTATAACAGGAAAAATTAATATAATGTTATTTATAGCCGGTTCAGAAAAATAGTCCGTTATATCGACGTTGACTGTGTATAACGATGTATTCGTGTGAGATGATGAATAGAATTAATAGCCCATAGAATTTTTTTTAATGTAAACTCAAAATTTCGTCTAGTGTTGCTATATTAATAAACATGGAAAGCTAACGTCGAAAAGATTTGTTTTACCTGGGCAATATTGAGGCAAAATGATAAGTTGCATTTTATACTATTATTTAACCTATTGTTAATATATAAGAGGGTTGACAACTCAGGAGTTAATATTAATATATTAGTCCAAGTGAAATTTGTTCTGCAATAAATTTTGATAATAAAGAGGTGTTGATATTAAAGAGGTTGATAATAGAGAGGGCAGACTGTATACGCTTATAACATAAAAACAAATTTATTACGTTCTTAATCCTAGCGCATTATTACATATATATTTTATTTTCGAGTTGTCATTTTCGTTTATTACGTACGTTTGTAAAATTGTCATCGTTAACTTGTCATATTACTAATATACTCTCCCGCGAGAAAATTTAGACTTTAATTTAACCTCAATACTATTGAATTAGTAACTAAAGTGTTTAAGAAATTTTATTGTGAATTTTAATTTATTATTTAGGAGAAAAACAATTGGTTTTACTAAAAAAAAATTGGACTGTATTAAAGTTTGCATTTTCTACAAAGGAGGGTACTATAATAAGTTATGGGGTAGGTTACTTCTGACGAGCACTGTATTCTGTATTAATTTATTCCATAGCTATTCCCGCCACATTTTCGAGTAGTCTGAGTCTAATTTTGATAAAGTTAATTATATTGAAAATCACAAAAGCAATATGCCTACACTTTAAAAGGTGTTCATTTTACCTCGTTTATAAACTCGAATGTAATTTTCTTTGAATTGTGTAATGATTTCAACACAACTTAGCATTTCCCCTTCCGTTTAAATCTATTCTCTCCATGGTTCCAAGACCTCCGGTTATGGATCGTCCAATCAGGCTTTATAAATTGATTCAAAGCAAGATATTCAACATTGATAAAGCTTTCAAAAGGGATCTATTCGAATGAACTATTAATTTCACCAGCAATTCTGTCGCATTCATTTATTAGACTGTCGACATCTTTGTTTCCTTTAGATCATTCAAATTCGTTTGTGACAGCGAAAACATCCAACACAGTACCGTAAATGTCGGACATAGGTACCCCCATGAGATGTACCTCTCACCATTTTTAAAGGCCAGATTGTGTTTTATACCCGGTATTAGATACAGGAGAGCGTTGTACAGTATAATTTTTACAAGACAAATTTGAAGAAAAAAAAGCGTCCAAAAACCCAATCAACAAGCCGTTAGATTCAACCCTAGAGCCGTTGTCCTGTTCAAGAAGATTGAGTCTTTGGAAGCAACTTAGAGATCTTTCAGCCCGACATAAGTACCCCTATCAATACAGTATACCCCCTCTATAGAAGTACCAAATTGAATTATGGAAATACCCCCGGTACCTATGTTCGACTTTACGGTACTTGTTTTTGACATTTGATACATTTACTACAATCATGAGTATTGTGAACTGAACACTCATCGCAGTAACCCATAGTTGACAATTACTACTACAATTATCGTTATGAATATTGTGAACTAACCACGCTTTGCAATAGTAATCGTATTCACAATCTTCACATTTACTACAGTCATAAGTATTCGAAGTTTTAGATGCCATCTTTGAGTTTATTAGTGATTATGGCAATATTTTATTTAAAAAACGATGATTTATATCGATATTGCTAATGACTCTTACATATCGATATTATAAAAAATGAAAGCATGTAAGAAGTGTAACGTTCAATGCAAACAATTTCGACAATGGTACATGTAATCCAAAACCAATGAAAACAGATTACTAAAATATCCTTAATTCTCTCGATTGTCAACATGACGGGACCAGGCATTTTGTTGATATATAAGAGGGTTGATAACTCAGAGGTTAGAGTTAGTGTCAATATATTAATCCAAGTGAAATTTGTCGGCAATAATAAAGAGATATTTGTTGATAATAGAGCGAGTTGACTGTACTCGATTAGGTTGCAAAAAGATGACACTCTTTAAACATCAAACAACATTTTAAACTTTAAATAGCTACTGGCTTAATGGATTTGGGACGATATCGATATGAATTATCCAACCAGCGTTTGCACACTGCCTTTATCTGTAGACTTGGAAGAGGAACAACAAAATTTTTTATATAACACGATACATGTATTTAACGTTAATAGGCAATATCAATATGAATGAAACACAATTTATCTAATCTGGCAACAATCGAAAAAGCGGGACTAATAAAATCAGTATTCATACTAAAAAAGCTTCACTATTATTTTGACATGGTTGATGGAACAAATTTACCTTATATATGTATTTTTAAATTAAAAAACATGTCTTAAGAAAACTTTCCAAATGGTGTATATATTTGGTAAACGAAATTGATGATGAATGAAAAGAGATGTCATAGTGGATCAAGAATATTTGGACAAAATTGTAATCTTTCAGTAACCCTCGCTCCTTTTTAGACTTTGATTTATTTTGCATATTTAGTTGATTCAGTTAAATTTCAGTTTGCAGAAAAACACGATTCTGCTGTTATATCTGGTCTGGTGGTTTAACATCGAAATTATATTGTTTAATATTTTTTTTAAAAAAAAGGTACGTGTACAATATAACTCGATGGGTGTCAATGAATTTACTACTTCGGGACGTATCAGAAACTGTCATATACCTTGCCTGCGGGATGGGCAAAAATTGCATGGGAGTCTGTTAACACCAAGCTAATTAAAAATTCGTTTAAACACTATGGAATCTCTGTTGCAAAAGATAGGTCAGAAGACAATTTGGGTTTGACTACGAAAGATTAACAAATAATATTTTCGTATACTAGAAAGATATCTGAGATGGTGTCTCAACTAGTTGTGACAACCAATTAGATAGTTGCGACGAGTAAGCTTGCTGCCCGTAATTGTTTTGCAAAATTTCAATCAATGAAAATAATAGTCCGCACGGAAAGTATTGACGAGAAAGTTTTTACGTACCATCCTCCTAAAAAAGGTTGGTGTGAAAAATACATGTACCGGTACATGGCATCTTCTATCCCGAAATGTACGCGAAATTTTACTAACACTAAGTTAACGAGTCTTTGTCTATTAAGTAAAAATGTTCGGCTTAATGAATTGTTATATATATTATTTATAAAATAAAAATCATGAAATAATTTTTTTGTGTAATTCTTTAAAAACTTCTCTTTTCTTTTAAAAAAACTAACCATCATTAATTTCCGCGCTGACTGTATAACAGATTAAAATAAAGAATTTTCTGCGATAATGTGTATGAAGAACAACAGCTTGCTTATAAAAACGACTGGAATAAAGTGGAAAAAGTTTATTTCTAATAAACTTCAATATTGTAATAATACTTAAATAACATAAAAAAATTGCGAGATAAAAATAATTGATGAATAAAAATCTGGGAAAATACAAAAAAGTATCCGGGGGTAAAATACAAAAATCGCCTTCAAAAACAAGGGGAAGGGTACTATACATGGGATATTTGTTTATTATAAATATTGATGTAATTAAAATCATGTTTCAAAATACAACTTCGATAAGAATTAGAGTTCAAATATTAAATAAAACTATGTTTGCAGTTTATTTATGAAGAGGAATTTCGTTGAGAATGTAATCATCTTCGCAGATTTAGCGTTATTTGACATTCAACACCATTATCATTGTGAGCGTCAGCAAAAGAAAATATTATTCAGACAATTTGTTTTTGAAAACATCAATTAAATAAAAGATTTTTAGATGGTAAATATAATTGTTTCTTCATCAGGAACTTTAATTCTTTTTCATTTAAATTTTGTGAATTAGTGTTGTGTCTATTCGGAAGTTTGTTTAATTAGCGAAAAAGATCACAACGCATCGTTTATGAGCTAAACTGAATGATC
>CAJVPL010000406.1:0-27518 GCA_910591945.1 Ambispora gerdemannii
ATTTTTAAGCAGTTTTTTATCAGATTTTAATCCGGAAATTTGTTAACAAAACCTGTGATTTTCCGGAACTAAAAAACCGGATTTTTTCCTGATTTTAGTTTTTTATTTTTTTTTACAGGGCAGTAGAAGAAATCATAAATTTAGATGTCTATATTAATATTCTTACTAATTATTTTATATTCTGGGCTCATCAATATTCACATGTTACATTTTAACAAAATGACATATCATGTCATACCTCAATATATATGACTTGGTGGATGTCAACACATGGCATTTGACTTTTAGATTGAATTAATTAAAGTTCTGACCTCAATCTGATTGAATATTTGTGGAATATTTTGAATTGCCAGATTCAAAAAAGAAGATCATTATTTACATCAAAGCAAGAATTAATTCATATGTTACAAGAGAAATGGGTGAGTATTGATTTGGAAACTTTGTATGAGTTAATTTTGAGTTTACCTAGACATGTAAACAAAGTTATTGAAGTTAATGGCAAAAGCACGCCATATTAATTGTAGGTTCTTAAATTTGAACCAATATTCACTACTTTATTTTTCTTTAATTTATCATATGTTTAATAAACATAATAATTTTTTTATTTAATAATAAAAACTTTGATTCGTTGAATGATCGACATTAAATTTTCGGTAGTATACTGTAGGGGTGTGTACAAAAAAAAAGAGGGCTGATATTTTGTAGCTAGACCTATTTACTACAAAATAGCGGTCTCCTTTTTTTTTTGTATGATTTTTGTATAAAGATTCTTTGCTTTAAAGATGACTAATTTTATTGGCGCCTTTAAGTGTCCTGCATTGTATTTAATGAAAATAAATTTTTGCAATGAATTGTGTTTGATTTTTCAATTAATAAGAGTCACAAGACATGTCCACTGATAATAAATTATATACTAATCATTTATAAGAAACACTTATTACCAACACAAATACAATTATTCTTACAACATTATTGATTACACCCCATCAACGGAAACAATTTCTCATGAATATTTTAATTACGATTCTTCTTTTAGTGCTAGAAATTTATCGAATATCAATTTTGATTTTACGAATTCTCCTTGATTTTAATCAAGAATTTTTGTTTATAACGATAACTTCATAAAAATAAACCAAAAATTAGCACACTAACGATTTTATAAAGTTTGATATTTCTATTTTCCCAACATTATTATGTTCACATAATTCGAGTGCTTTTTTCCGAAAGACACTATTTCTAAAGTATATGATTTTAACGCTAAATAATAATTAATATAGTATGGTTGATTCTAATCTAAGATTTATACGATTTTCTTGTGTGCTTTGTTATTTTATTATTTTGGTATTTCGTCCGTCCGTCCGTCCGTCCATTTGTTCATTCATTTGTTCGTAACTTAGTTTGCTCATGATTTAGTTTGCTCATTTGAGTTTTTCATTTTTTAGTCGTTTATATTATGATAATTATTAGAAGAATACTGTCGCTATTTCGTCTATTTTTTTATTGCTCATTATTAAATTGCTTACTCTCGTATGATAATGCTAAACTCAAATACAAGATTATAGATAATGTGTATAGAAAATATGATTGGAACAATGCTAAGAAAATAAGCAATTCGAATTTAATCAAATCATTTTATTAAATATAAAAATAAAATTGCAGCTTCTAAGTGGCGATATTTTTATTAATTGTTTGGATAAATGCTATCATCCTAAAGAATGCCAGGAAATTGTGTCTATGCAGTGCTTTAAATCAATACAATACTTTTTGTGTATCGTAGTGTTTACAGTGGCTGCCAAAAGTTTCGCATCACCTGAACGACAATAACTTAGAAATTTAGGCTTATATTATTCACCAAATCTTGGAAAACAATAGCTTTAGTGATATATTTAACTAATTATCATAAAATTAAGATCGATTTAATATGGTGCATTTCTTTTGATTAAAAATGAATATATCAATTAAAGTGGTTAAGCATTATCCATCTCTATTCATCCTGATTAGAATTATGGTCGCTATGAAACTATTATAGGAAATTTTGTTGTGAAGTTTAAAAAGAGTAATTTTAGTTGCGGGAATCTAAATTACATTAATTATTTAGTGTTTTAAATATAAGAAAAAAAGAGATAATAAATATAAATATAAATAAATAGGGATAAATCTGTCTAAACGCGTCAATTTCTATATTTACGAAAAACATGGTTGAAAATAAAAAGTTGTCAAAAACAAAAGAGATAAAAATCGTAAAAGTGACTGTATTATTCCGAATTACGTAGTATTCTTGAATAACATTATTTCTGTGCAATACGTTCGTCACATCATTATCAACAACTGTTGTTGAATCTATATTAAAGATGATTGGGGATAAGCGATAAATGCCATTGCTAACATCTATGGTATCATCGAGTATTAGTTTGCAATTACTTTTAATTGATTTCATCGGTGTTAATTAACAAAGAATCGTCATTGTTTGTAGAAAGGTAGAGTTGGAGAATTATATGAAGAAGTAGATGCGTATTTCTTTTGTTCGCGAAAACCCATCGCTTAATGTTTGAATCTTTCGCTTTTTTTGGCTTATACTTATAATTAGAATATAAGTTCTTGTGATTCTCACAAGCTATTCTCTCCAATATATCGAAGAAATGCTTGACCTCGCTTGATAGCTGTCGCCACTTCAGGCTACACTCTTGAGTCGTATGTTTGACTTCAGGGTTACGACAACGTAAATTTGCTTCATAAACTCTTCGAAAAATAATCCAACTATTTTGTGGTCGTGGTAGATTATCAGAATTAAAGCGTTTTTTTACGGATGATTTGTTAATTCGTCAATCGAAGAGTTAGTTGGTAAGAGCGTTGTTGTAAAATCTGCGTTTAGTATCGGTTAATATCAAAGATTTATTTCTTCAAATTATGACGATAAAAAGCTCTGAAAAGTTCATTGAGTTTAATGTCAATTTTGCTGCAACATGTAACGTTGATAACGAAAAATTATATCTCAACATTAAGACGGCGGCGTTAACAAAAAATTATCGTCTTTTAACTGGTTCATAACAATAATTGTTAACCAATTATTTATATTATTATATTATAAATCGCAGAAGACCATGTTATATTTACGATACAAATCATGCGAATTTTCGTTTTATATTCATGTCGTTTGCCTCAGGTGTCGATTTCACGTGATCACTCTCGGCCAACATTAATCTATTTCACCAGCACTAACGCTAACCCTAACCCCAACTCTAGTAGGACGCCTATTTGGACTGATCGATACCTGAGGCAAATCGTCACCTGAGGCACAACATTCATAAGAGATACATATGCGTATTTTAATAAAGTAGACCTTGAAGTTAATACCTGCAATATGTTTTTTTGATCCAATAAAAATAAAGCCTCAGCAATTTATGCTCTGATCCTTTGCTCTTTCGGTTAGAATCATTTTATTATATTTCTCGCTATTGTATATGAACAGTCCACGAAAATATTAAGAATGAATATTTAACAGAAATTGAACGTAAACTTATAAATGAACCTCCTTACGGTCTAGCCAGAAAAAATGCGATAATTCTGATAACCACTACGACAACAAAACAGTTGGATCATTTTCTGAAAAGATTATAAGCTAATTTACGTCTATGTAGTCTGCTGAAACTTTCAAACCCTTGCTCACAAAGAATCACCGGGCGAAACGGCTGGAATGGACGAAAAAACATCAAAACTTTGATTGAAACCAGGACATATTCACAGACGAAAGTATGTTCCAATTATTCCAGGCAAAAAAATGTGGCAATTCATCGAGTGAAAAAAAAGTATTTCGCACTGTTAAGCATCTGCCGAAGGTTCATGTTTGGTGGTGTTTTTCTGCTTCGGGTTAGGTAAACTGGTATATTTCCAACAGAATCTCGATGCCAATTTATGTTTAAAATCTATAAGCAGTCTTTTTGACTTCTGCCTCTGAGTTTTTTGGCAGTGATAACTTAGACTAATTTTTGCAAAAAGATCACGATCCCAAAAATTGCGACAAACTGGAAGATGGAAAAAAATATTAAGATGTTTCCTGGTCATTGATGTTTCCAGACCAAAACCCCATAGAAAATGCGTGTCAGTTAATGAAAATCAAACTAGCAAAAAAAACCTCAAACAGTTCATGGGTTAAAAGGGAAAATTGCAAAAGAGTGAAACCATCTCTCACCTGAACTCACTGTAAAATTGGTGTATTGCAATTATAGATTCGAATGGCGAATATATAATATATTAAACATTATAGTTAGTTATGTATTCTTAATAAAAAAAATAAAAGTTATATTTACTTACCTGTGGGAAAATTAGAAACAGTCAGATACTTATGGTTATTACTGTAAATACAAACATCTCTACAACATTATAACTTTATTAGTTATTTGTTAGTTTTTAAAAAAAGCTCTATTAATTTAAAATATTGAATCTAGTAAATAGTTGAGCAAAATTTCTAAACAAGTTAATATGTAATTATTAAAAAGATACAATTTGAAAGATGATAATTTTATATAAAAAGACTGAAAAATTATCATATTTCAAATTGTATCTTCTTAATAATTTATATATTAACTTGTTTAGAAAGTTTGTCCAGATATTTAAAAAGTATTATATTTTAATGTAATAAAGCTTTTTTAAAAAACAAAAAATTATTAATAAAATTATTAAATTTTTGCTAATAATTTATAATTAATAAAATTTATATGCAAATTAACTTAATATCAAAGATAAAAATTAGAAACAAGTGGGATAATTAAATAAAAAAATTAAATAAACTAGAATAAAAATAGAATAACTACTAAAAAAATAATAGAACTTATTGAGATTGTTTAATGAAATAAAATAATAATTGGACTTATTGAGAAAATAAAGTAAAATAACTATATCAATATAAAAATAAAATAAACAGAACTTATTGACATGATCTAAAAATTATAAAACTAAAATAAATGAAAATACTAAATTAAACAGCTTATTTAGAGTGAAGAAACATTCACAAGTATAATATTACAAGACAATTTCTATAATTTACATAATTAATAATTATATCACTATTTATAATAATATTAAACAATACTAAAAGAAAACAAAGACCAAAAAATAAATGAAAAATTACACAAGTCAATAGAAAAGAAAATATAAAAGAAAATTAAAATAAAAAAATTATAAAATTACAGTAAAAAAAGATTTTAAAGAAAAATTGAATAACACAAGATAAATTATAAGAAAAAATAATATTAAAAATAAAAATAAAAATAGCAATGAAAAATAAATATAATTGGATAAATATAATAAAATTCTAATTAAGAATGTTCTTGTTGAAAATAAAATATAAGATGTATCAATATCAAAAATAATTTGAGAGTGAAAAATATAAAAGTATGCAAGAATGTAATTAATTGATGATTATTTTAATTACTGATTAAAAAGAAAGTAATATTCACAAATTTTAGTTGTGTAATGGAATACAAGATAAAAATAAAAGATCAAATTAATATGAATATTATTGGATGAAATTATAATATTGTGCATAAAATCTAAAGTTATCAAACGTTTATATATTATAAAATGTATAAACTTCTTTACTAAGAAGTAAATACAAAATTTAATCCATGAATATGATAGAATAGATCTTTTCACAGATTAAATTTCGTATTTACTTCTTAGTAAAGAAGTTTATACATTTTATAATATATAAACGTTTGATGACTTTAGATTTTATGCACCATACACCATAATTTGTAATATCATAAAAATTATGAAATTACGAAATTTTATTGAGAATGATACATATGTAGCTTGTCGTATATGTTACACAAAAATTTGGTCTAATCATTTTTGATACGAGACTATCGCTATACATAAATTTGATCTACATAGTCCACCAGATACTCATCGAGTATCTTAATTAAGATTCTGCTTTTAGTGCTAGAAATTTATTAAACATCAATTTTGATGATATCTTATTTTACGAATTATAACATAAATGTTAAAATCAAATATTAGCAGATAGCAATGATTTTATGAATTTTAACGTTAACTCACTATATCAAGATTTTGATTAGTCTCCACTATAAAGGAGATTCACTATAAAGAGCGTGACTGTATTCGAAATTTCCTATCAATGCTAAATTGGTACATGTACAATATTTTGATCTGCAAACTGTGTTCTTTTTTTAATAACGATAACGATAAGAATTATTAATTGAATTCTAAATCAGGATACTAATATATGTATAAAATATATCGATTATTTAGTTATACAATTACGGAAATTACACGTGTAAAATAAAACTCGTTATTTAATTAATAAAAAACAGAATACATGTATATCGATAGTTTGTACACTGAAAAAGAACAATATTTTTTTTGAATAAACATTTAGACCAAGACAATGATACAAAGTATTTTTCAATTAAAAAGCAATGGATGAGAATGTAAAAAAAACCAATTGAGTTTTGACCTCTAATAAACTGGATATCGATTACAAAGGCCAGAGAAAGATGACTGTTAAATACCATGTATGCGTGCTCATTCTTCAACATGTAGCAGGCAACATGTCTTCCGATAAATACATGCAACGAAAAAATCAATTTTTATTGTAGAATTTCTTGAAATAGCAGTGATCATCATGTAATTGCACTACGAACATTGATACTAACACTGCCGAGTGAAACAATATCGATAAGTATTATACACGCCTGATGAATTAATTATTTATTCTTTTCATTCATTTGTTCACATAAATTGAGACCTTTTTCTAAAAGACACGATTCCTAATTTATTCATTTTTAATACTAAATAATAATGTTTATTTGTTCTTATTTAGCTTGTTCACTATTTGGTTTGCTCATTCGAGTTTTTATTCTATATTATGATGATTTTTGATAAACATATTATTACCTTGTTTCTATTTCTTCCATTTTTTAAATCTAAACTTCTTACGTCAAATACAAGACTATAAATAATGTGTATAGAAGAATATGATTTAAAAAACTGCAAAGAATTGGATTTATGCTGAAATAATAGTGCTTGAAATAAGAATTATATTAGGATTTAAATTAAATAAAATTTTTTATCAAGTTTAGAAGTAAAAAATACATAAATCAAACTTTCGAATAAATTGGTAGTCGCAGCTTCCGTAATGACGATATTTTCATCAGCTATTTGGATAAATGCAAAGGACTTGAAGAATTCCATTTATTGGTCAGGATAGTTTGTGCATTTTCGTGATAAATGCGGCAGTTTAAGCTGTGTTGGCTGCTTCGATTTCAAGTATATCGATAGCCATGGTGATATTTCATTTGCTGTTTGAATGTCCTGAAAAATAGTAGGAAACTGTGTATATTTTGGAGGCAATATGAGCTGTGCTAACAATGTGTTTAATGCCAGTATTGTACTTTGTTTGTGCTTAGTACTGTGATGAAACAGGGTGTAATACTAAGATTACTTACGGTACAGTAATATCGGTTATTTTCAGTTAATAATAACGACAAATAAATTAATCAAAAAAGCGAATCACAAATTATTTTTATTAAACACATCGTCTAGCATTTTATTTGAACGAATGAGTATCATTATCGGATACGTGAATACAGTCAACCTCGTTAAATCGAAGTGGTCATAATTTAAAAAATTCAGTTTATTTAGTGAATTCGGGTTTACTATAACTGTTCCCGGGATCAAATTCGGGTTTAACATCTAACGATCTATAATCTTAACACCATCATTTGAATGTTTTGTGTATTTCTTGTACATGGGAAGATGACCCACTTTTCATCAAATTGAATATAGACAACTGTGCCCATATTAAATAAAGGCTTGCTGCGGTAATTCACAACAAATTGTAAGTTCAAGAAAATCATGTTCTATTTACATGTACATGAATCAAAGATCTACTGTGCCATTGGTTTTTTTTGTACCAGTACGTATTTCTTATTTTCTCTCGTGTAATAATACATGTAATTCGCAGATTATGAATACTACGCCATTACTACGCCAATATACGTAGTATCGGTATATAATTTCTGATTATAAATAGACTGGATAGCGGGATACATTCTTTTTTTCAATTAAACATTACAATACAAACTTTTAAATTCAATAAAGTCAAATAGTCGATATTTCCTCTCCTATATTTTTAATCGCTAGCAGCAATAACAGTAGCAACTACCACCTCGAAAAAAAACAACACAAATGGAAAACGAAACCTGGGAAGAAATTTTCGAATGGGAAGTCGAAGAAGATCTCGACTTGGCAGGTCGTCTCACAATCAGATCAATCAGTATCAACACCGATAATAATAATAACAGTGACATCTTTAATCCTGAATTTTCATTCTCTTCCTCGTCATCAGAAGAAAGCGAAGATGAAATTTATGAATTTATCGAGACTTACAAACGACCAACTTATGCAAATATTTTAAAAGGATTTCCAGTGACATCAAACACCAAAAATTTATTACCACCACAATTTACAACTTCATACCCACGCAAAGCTTTGAATAACGAAACTAATAATAATCAATTCACTACAACAACATCAAGAACTGTTAACTACCCAAAAACTGAACTCTCCTCATCAAACGAGTCAATCTACGATAATGAGAAGGAAAAATATCGAATACAACGTCGTCGAGAACGAAAAGAAATTGCAAAAATACATGACCGACGGCTTTACGGACAACTTTTGACTGCTGAGGAAATTGATAAAAAATACGTTAATTTGAAAGCTTGTCGCAAGGCAATGAAATTCAGGAAAAAATCAAAAGACAAGTAATTTGATAAATTACATGTACTTTATTCTCTATTATTTATACAATAAAGATCGATTTTTGTCTATGACATCACGAAAACTTGTTAAACTACGTGTTCAAAAAATATACGTACATATAATTATACAATAAAATTGTAAATTTATTTAGTTACGTAACAATCACTAAATTGAAATAATAATGATCGATGCAATTTTACATGATGCGTTTTTTTTGACTGTTTACGATGCAAATAATTTAAAACCGATATTTAAAAAACTAACGACTAAAAATTTACGAAATTTAAATAAACTATTCTTTACCACTCTGTATAACCTCCTTTAACCTCAATTACATCATTTATTCGTTCGGGCATAGTTTCAATTAGACTAGTTAAAAAGTCATGGTCTGTTTCTATCCATATTTTTTGAATAGCTTCCCATAACTCATCTGGAGTACGAACTGGATTTTATAACCTTCTCAAACGTATATCCATCTCATTCCAGAGACGTTCTATAGGGTTGAGGTCGGGAGATTGTGGTGGCCATTCTAATACCTCAATATCATTATCGTAAAACCATTGCTCCATTAAATTAGCTGTGTGCTTCGGATCGTTATCCTGTTGGAAAACGATATTATTCTTATCCAACTCGTAATGCTCGATAATTTATCATTCAAAATTTCGTAGTATAATTCCTTATCAATGGTGCCAAAAATGCGTACGATGTTACCAACGCCGAAGGAAGAAAAGCAACCCCAGATCATAATACTTCCGCCACCAAATTTGACCGTAGCGGTAGTTTTACATGACGATCATCTAGTGGTTCATTTTTGCGTTTCCAACAATATGACCCATATATCATAAACTTAGACTCGTCTGACCAAATCACCCTGTTCCAATCATCCACCGTCCAATCCTTGTATTTCTTAGCAAATTTTAAACGCAATTTTTGATGTGTTTTTTTTTCAAATATGGTTTTTTTCGTTTAATTCTAGCAGAAAAACCATTTATACGTAAAGTTCTTCTTATATTATCGCTTACATTGATTTTATTATTAGTTTGTAATTTTTTTGAATCTATACAGCATTAGAACATTCACCACTCGAAATATATCGTATAATATTACGTTCATCATGGCCTGTAAAAAATTGTAGGCGGCCAGATTTTGGCAAATCCTTTACAGAACCAATAGTTTCTATTTTTTTTTTTTTAAGTCGGATAACAGAAGATTGCGCAATATTTTCTTTTGATGCGATATAACGGGAAGAGAATCCTTCTTGAAGAAGGGCAGAAATTCGTGATCTTTGTTCGATAGTGATACGACCCATATTGATGTAGCGATATGTTTATTAAAATAAAATGAAAAACTATACTAATAGGTATAACTTGTATTTCCCTTTTTGTATATATTTATTTGCACATGTTAATAACATGTACGTAAAATCACGAGATATTACCATTATTATTATGATGCAAAACATATGACGGCCACTGTATCTGATCTTTTAAAGTTATTCTTTGATTAGCATC
Source organism: Ambispora gerdemannii (assembly GCA_910591945.1). Classification (NCBI taxonomy): domain Eukaryota; kingdom Fungi; phylum Glomeromycota; class Glomeromycetes; order Archaeosporales; family Ambisporaceae; genus Ambispora; species Ambispora gerdemannii. The sequence goes on from CAJVPL010000406.1 coordinate 10,296, forward strand.
TGTTATAATCGACTCGCATGGTTAACCATCTTTTCAAAAATATCAATGTTGGACAACAAGAAATGACTACGTACTGTAATTCCAACATTGCTGACACTATTACGATACTTGACGTAAACTTCCAAATAAACTTCATTAATTAACCTTTCTGCGATAAATATGATATACGACCACAACCACAAAACAGTTGGATTATTTTTCGAAGTTAATATAGACTTAATGCTGGACAAACTGATGTAGAAACATTTATCGCAAGATTCATAAATATAAACCAAAAACACGAGAATTCCAAGAAAAATATTTATTTTTCGAAAACATAAAATATTTACGTACTTCTCATGTCAAATCCGAGAGGCAGCAACTCAACAACTCAGTATAATTCAAATAGTAATTTAATTTTGCACATAACATTACGTACTATTAACACTATTGATCATCAGCACGACTTTTCTACTATATCCTAGTACATGTATAATGAAGCTTCTTTATTGATAGATTCGATAATGATCGAAGATTGAACTTGTACCAGATTCGTCAGATTTACCCATACCGCCATTACAAGATAGTTTCCACATAATCATGATATAAAGTATTCATCTTAATTACGATTGATGATTCCTATTATTTTCTCCTTGCTCGTAGTCATTATTACGTAAATTTTATATGTTAAGCGCGTCGAAAATTGGAACCCCTAGACTTTCCTTATTATTTAGTTTCAAATAATATGTATGCATCTAACTAGAAGGTTCAATGTGTTATATTATTACGTTAAACATTATTTTCCTATTTTAAAATGTATGTCTGTACATACGTATAAAGCATTGTTCATTTGAAAGTGCATAAAAAATAAACAGAGTTAAAAGATAAATTGTGAAAAAAATGTTTATTATTTTTATGCTACATGCTTTAGCGATACTTCCATCCCTATAAGAAATAATAGTATGTTAAAGCACGTAAATTTATTGAAAGCACGTAAAATGACTGTCATTGGTACGGAAAATTTTTTCCGTTTATTTTTGTGACATGGAAACACCCGTAAAAAAGAAAGGTTGTTTTGAAAACCATGTAAAAGCATGGAAACCAACGTAAAGAAACACGTAAAAAAAGATAATTTAAAAGTACGGAAAATTACTGTAAAGTTTGAATGGAAATTCATATAGTCAAAACATTACACAAGAGAGAGTAGAACACCCCCAGCAGTAACACAATATAAAGTAAGTGTGAATGGTAAGTGGGTAGCAGTTGGTCACATCACTTTTATTGTGTAAAGTTTCGCGCACCCTCCCTTTTCGCAGAATACAGTATTGGCATTTGGTAGGTTCACATCTTCTAACGTGTCTATCTTTGTAACGAGTCACGTAGGTTCCCGGGTACTCATGATGACAAATAGCACGTTACCGTTGATGCGTGCATCCCTTTCAAAAAAAAGAAGAAATAATAATATAATGGTGCGTGAGGACTTCGTGTGCCTCTTATGCGCTCAGAAAGCCAAAAGCAGACGTGTGAGACTCCAATACGTCAGTCAATAATTGAAAGACTTTGCAAATGAACGTCAGGCAATACAGAGAGATTGACTACTTAAATTAATCTTTTTTGGTATTCAGACGAACAGCCTGGCGTGTGCGCCTCTGACGTGCCCGCTTGTATCGTGCCTTTTACGCGTCTGAATAGCACTGCATGACCGCATCAGCCATTGCATTTGGGCGGGCGGGAACTGTATATATTAAGGTTTAAACGTTGGAGTCATATAACTCTTACGCGAATAAATAAAGCCCGAATTAACGGATAGTGTTATCCGTTCTCAGTGGCCATTGGCCACTAAACCAAACTTATACGATCGAGAGAGAAGTTTTGACGTAAATACAATCCTAAAAATATGCCAGTAAATCTGAAATGGAGTTGCGTGCGGAGCACATCTATATATGACATCACCTGAGATAATACGTCATGTGTGCTATGCACGCAACCAAGATGTTAATTGGTCTGTCTGATCGATCCAGTTCGGTACGAGGACTGACTTAGTGGGACTGGTAGATGGGACAGTCCAGAACCTAATTATAACGCGAATGATTCATCAAGCCCAATAGAAATAGTGTAAATTATATAGTAAATTCTAATACAATTTACAGTGCTCGTCATATATAATGAGAAAAATATGCCTTTTTTATGTTTGCATTATAAAAACTGCTTGAAAATATATAAAAATTTACAGATATATACTTTGATATATTGCGAGCAGGTTTTCTTAAGACTACTCAGTAACACATCTTATTTCTATTATTTGATTTTAATTCTGATATGATTCTATAAATTTAATTAAAAAATTTTCATTTTTGGCTTTTTTACTAAGTTGCCTTAAGAAAACTTGTTTGCAATATATCAAAGTATATATTTAAATTTTTATATTTTCGATCAATTTTCATGATGTAATAAAAACTACCATTTAGATTAATTGACTTAGTTTCATTTATAGTGTACTATCAGGATTCGATCAGATAATTGGAAGTAATTACAATAAGTTATTCTATAAAGTAGCCTTAAGTAAACTTGATCGCAATATATGAAATCATATATCTGCAAATTTTCAATTTTTTTTCTAGCAAAATAAGGAAAAACAGTATTCTCGTTATATATGGTGAGCACTGTACACCGTTTCCATTGCACTCATCCCGTACTGGTGTCTTTCGTCTGAAATTAAATTGTAATGCTCAGAATAATCAATATTTGAGTCGTATAGATGATGACAATTAATCATATTATAAATCACATAAATTTTAGTAATTGGAATAGTTTTAATGTAAGTGCGACAATTACACACACTACTGCCACCACCAGATCAACAATACTAAACGAGCTCACTTTGAGCACAAAGGTCAGACATTTTGTTGATTAATTATCGGAATGACAAGTTTTCACAGTATCACTACTAAAATAACCAGATTCTGACAGTAACAATTACCATCACCCCAACATTTATTGCCCAAACATTCACACTCACGCATTAAAAAAGGATTCATTTATGATCTAACTCTTAAGACAAAGTGAAGCACAAACTGTTTCATCCTCAATTTTGTATTGGAATATGCTGACTGTCACTATCATATAAAAAATGATTATCACATGGTCCAAATACTAATAACAACTCTCAAAATAAACTCACACAACAAAATTATTACCTAACAGCTGGTCTGAATTAAATACTGCAACAAATTATATAAGAATAATGTTATTTGAATTGAATTACAGATTCCTGAATATCACACAAAAACATTAAATTTTATTTTTTATATATTTCTTATAAATTTAACATTTTACGTGATATCTTGGGAATCAGTGATTCAATTCAAATGAAATTATCACCATATCAAGATGAATTAAATAATATTAATTTTATTTGAATCAAAATACTGGTTTTCGAGATATTACATAAAAATTTTAAATTTTAATTCGATTGTCAAACATACGTCACACCCCTACAATATATTACCGGAAATTTCAAAAATGAATGTCACTTTGGAACCCGATATCTCGACATCCAGCAATTCCATTCAAACAAAGATATCCCCATTCGATTCGCCTCGACTATACCAATCTAATGGTGATATCTTTGTTTGAATGAAATTGCTGGATGTCGAGATATCGGGTTCCAAAGTTACAAATTCATTTTTGTAGCTGTGGGTAAAAAGAATTCGCAGGGTGTGAATGCGTACGTCGTACAGACACTCAGATCACGTGAAAATAAGTACGTCACCGAATACATCAACAACTTCTTGTGCATGTCTTTTGAGATCTATTTTTCTGTTGGTCAGAAGAGAGGTTGAAGACATGCAAAAATAATAAAAATTTATGGAAAAATTATATATCGTGTCCTATATCTCGCCTCTATTATAACTTATATTGAATAGTTAGGGTCAAAGGGTAGGATTATATGTTACTCAAAATAAAGCGCGATAATAAACAAGATATAATAATATAGAAATTTAACAAGACATTTTCAATAATAAATAATCTATTTTTATTAGTCTATATACTTATAAAACACAGCTTCAATTTTTCAATCGATTACATTCGTTGTCGAATCGCTTTAAATTGTAGTTAATGTAGAATTGCGAATATTTCGAATTGAAATGACGTTAAGATCTAGACATGATACATCATATCTATGCAAGAATAACAATATTGGAATCTCGTATTTGTCTATTACACAAGATTCTAAATTATAATAAGGTTGAGAAATCGACACATTTCCCTAAACTGAAAAAGGCGATGGTGGAGAAGAAACAATATAAGCAGCTAAAGAACTAAAAGAACAAACTAAATGAAAAACAACACAACGAACTAATAACTAAACAGAACAGACACAGCGAATTAATAAACTAATGATAGAACATACACAACGAATTAATAAACTAGTCGAAAGAACAGACAGAACAAATATTAAACTAAACGAACAAATATACTAATGAATAAATGAAATCATATCTTATTTGTGATGAACAAGGAGAATCTATATTGAATTATCATGTTTAGTATTATATAGAGTGAGGTTTTGAAATCTCTATATATTATAAAAACGATCAAGAAAAGTTATCATGTAATAACTCTTCAAAATTGATATTTAATATATCAGATTCTGGGATAAATAGTTGCGAGAGTGAAGGTGAAGATGTCAGTGGAGTTGTTGGATTATTAGTGATGAATTGGTTTGATTGTGAAGAATTGTTGTTCGAGGCATTATTGATAGAAGCTTCGTCATAAATATCCGCATTATTAACATTTCCAGATAAATTTAATAATGAAATTATCGTTATTTCATTAACGTTAGACATGTTGATTGAATTATTAGTATTTATGGTGTAATTACATGAACATGTAATTGTTACGTATTGAATCTACATTATTATTAACGTTAATACATGTCCGGATAAAAAAGGAAATTGATCCGATGAAATTATTTTATTGATCGAATTTCCAACATTCGCATTATTAGTATTGATCGTGGAAAGATGAGTATCATCAATGGTTGTTGAAGTGGTGATAGCAGTATGAATATATTCAATTGTTGATGTTGTACTATTCAAAGAGGACGACCTAAAGATTTGTGCTGTTTCTTGTGGAGGTGAATTGTTACTCGTTGAGCTAGGTTTATGTGACGATGTAAGTGCGTATTTCTTTTGTTCGCGAAAAACCCATTTCTTAACGCTTGAATCTTTTGCGCTTTTTGGCTTATAACTAGGATATAAGCTTTTGTGATTCTCATAAGCTATTTTTTTCTAATATTTTGAAGAAATGCTTGATTTCGCTTGATAATTTTCGCCACTTTAAACTACATTCCTTTGCTGTTTCTTTGACTTTTTGTTTGACGTGTTGATTACATAAACGTAAATGCGCTTCATAATCTCTTCGAAAAATTATTCAGCTGTTCTGTGGTCGTGGTGGTTTATCAGAATTACCACGCTTTCTTGCTGGTTTAGTTGATTTTTCAATGGAAAGAGTTAATTGGTAAGAGTATTTGTTTAAAATTAGCAATTCATTATAGTTTAAATATGAGTAATTAGCATTAACGACGGAATTAGGCATTTTAAACATTAAAATAGGCGGTAAAAAGACAAAAATTCGTCGTTTGTTGGCACTGTCCGTTTGTCATTTTATATCTATTTTTATGAATGTTCATTAGTTTAATGAATGTCTCATTTTAGGCAAAACTTCTTGTCGATCGGTTGATCATTTACGTAAATGTTAGAAATAGATACGTAGATAGTACGTAATTAATGATTGGTTTTCATAGTACATGTAAATTCTTAGCCAATAAAAACGAAGATTGGTTTTCATAGTACGTACATTAAATTCTTAAAACTTGAACAATTCCCAAATAGATAGATAGTACGTAATTGATCATTAATTTAGCCAGTTTTTTTTATTGCGTTCTAGTTGTTCGGTTTTAGCAGCTATGCTTTTTCTTCTTGTTCGGCTAATTCTTTATCCTGTGCTTATTGCAGTCGTCACCTTTTTTCAGCTTCTTGGGCTTCGTCAATTAAAAATTAACACCATTAAATAATATCAATATTCCAAAAATAGTTTATTAAGAAGATATATTAGCATGAAGTATAAATTACCAAGTTATTATGACTAAAGGTATTACGTTTATTTTATAATTTGAAATGATTAGATTAAATTGATAATTTTTTTAATTAAATTTTAAAATAATAATTAAAAGCTTTACAAAAATTATGTTAAATTTAGTAATTTCAATAAAAATATAATATTGGCAATTTCAACAAGATAAATAAATTGACATCACTATTTATAATACAATGTTCTTTTATTAATATTTCCATTATAACAATTTTTTGACAATTTTTCTTGTTTTAAAATATAATTATTTTATAAGAAAAATTTTTTGACAAAATCTAAAAAATAATGGTAATATAATGCAAAAAAGAAGTAAATACTAATTTTTTTTCTTTTTGAATTACAATTTCTAAAAGATATCTTGCTACTTGGATAATATTTTTTGAAAAAATCAAGTATCCAATATTTTTGAGATTGTATCAACTATAAAAAAAAGAAAAAAATGGTCAAATATTTTAATTCTATAAAAATTATGGAAACTATATAAAAATATTATGAAACAACTTGATAATTAGTAATAATTATCTCAAAATTAGCATAATTTTAGAAATTGATTCAGAAAATGCACAATAATTCTGTACATATTTTAAAAATTTGTTCCAGCAAGTTTACAAGTAATTTATAAAATTTTTAATTATTTCAAAATACTTTATAGAATCAATAAATTTTTTTCATAAAACAAAAAAATATATAAACATTATTTTTATATTTGTTTAAAATTATTACAAATATGATCAGTTCTTATAATTAGCAATTAAATATTATTGATAAAATTATAAAGAAAAAAATCTATATATTCAAAAAATATCATTTAGATAAAATTATTATTATTATTATTTTTATAGACTTTAAGTTATCTATATATTATTCATATATTTCTAATAATTAAAGATATATGAGACTAAGTTTTTATAGTGGAAAAGACTAAAAACTATTACTAAAGATAAATAATATGTATTTGTATTATAATAAGCTAGAATAAAATTCAATAACTTTACTAAACTTTACTAAGTTTCTTATAATCTCAAAAATGATAATTTAAGACAATAAGTAATTGTCTTTCAAGTCAAATATAATAATTAGTTATTTAATAGTAATCTATTTTTCAAGATCAAAACCAATATAATTTTATTAAATTATCTAACAAGAGAATAATTGAAGTAGTAAGACTTATCTTTCTAAAACTAAGATACAAGTTGTATTTATAACAAATTATTAAATTTAATTTAGTTATTACATAATTGATCTCTAATATTTTTATTACTATTATTACTTGAATTATTTAAATTATTATTATTACTTTAATTACTTGAATTATTATTATTGCTTGAATTGCTTGTACAATTTAATAAACCAATTATTAATAGCTTAAATCTTATAATCTTAACTAAATTATTATCCAATTAATTTATAATATGAATCTATCAATAGAATATGACTACATATTTATATTATATTAAAATTATAAAAATATAAGTTTGTATTAAAATAAAATTAAAAAAATAATTTGAAAACTTGTTTTTATAATAAATTACTAATTTTTTAAAATAATAATACTTATATTTTCTTAATTTTATTAAAAATACTTTGCAAATTAAGATATTTGATTTAATAAAACAAAAAATATATTCAATATAATTCAAAAATTATATAATATTATTAATTTTATTTAAAGAAAAATATAATTTTCTTTATATTTTTAATATTATTAAAAATTTTTATCTCAAAAATATTATAATAAAATTCAAAGTATCTATATTATATTAAGTATACTTATAATTTATATTTTCTTATAATATATTTAATAATTAAAGTTTGTTAAGATTCTGTAATTATTAATAATAATTATGCTAATTAAAAAAATAAAAAATAATATTAACAATTATTGATAAGAATTATTATATTTAAACTATAAAAATATATTTAAATATATTATTTATTATAATATTAATATAATATTAATATAATATAATTTGATATCAAAATATAAATATATTAAAAAAAGTAAAACTTTTATTAATTATAATTATAAAATTTATTAATTAAAAATTTATAATTTTTTATATTAATAAATTGAATTTAGATTTTTGTATTATATATAATACAATTTGAAAAATATATAAAAAATTAGAAAATTATAAAACTGAATGTTTTTTATATATAAAAATCTGTTAAATATTTTAATATTATTTAAACTTGGTTTTATTTGATATTAATTAATAATAAATTAAAAAAATTTTAGAATATATTATTTCTTGAAATTTTACTTATACTATATATAATATAATACAAGAAATATTTTAATTATAAAATTACTAATAGCTATCAAGAACAAAAATATATTATTAAAAATTTCAAGAAATTTCATTTTTTAAAAAAAATTCTATAAAATTATAAAAAAATATTTAATTATACAAAAATTCTAGAATATAATTGAAGAACTATTTAAAAATATTTAAAAGTATAGTTAATATATTAAATTAATAGATAATTACTATCAAAATATACTATAATATAATATATTACCAATAGTATAAAGTATGTTTTAATCTAATTGTTTATATTATTTTTTATTATTTTGATTATTTTTTAATAGAATTTAGATAAAAAAATAGATTTTTGATAGTTTTTTATAAATATATAATTTTATAAGTTTATACTATACAAGTATATATAATAAATATATATTTTAAATTTTAGCAAAATTGAATTACTAGTTGTTGAGAAATTAAGCTTCAAAGTTTAAAAATTTGATTTTTTACTATATTAAATTATAAAAAATAACTAAAAATTACTATATAAAAAGTCAAAATAATCAAATTAAAAAAGTTGTTGATTAATAAAATTTTTATTTTTGTTTATATATAATAAAACATTATATAAATATATTAATTATAATATAAATATTATATTTGATTAAAGTTTAAAGTAAAAAATTTTTTATTAATAGCAAATTGGTGTATCTATATTTTGCACCAGATCATATCTATTTATTATAAGCATTCACTAGTTGATACCAACAGAAGTATGAAAATTTTTCTTAATTGTAATGGCAATAGTTTTGATCTGTAAAGAGACATCACTCCATTTTTTTGGAGTCAATGTATTCACAGAAGAATATGATAATTAGCCAATAAATATTAAATTATAAGCTAAACTGAGCAGTGTTACCATTTAGATTGGACATGAACATATAACAATAGTTTATCCATATTAAGCCAGCACTTAAACTGGTCAATTTAAGCAACAGGATAAAAGAAAATGTGAACTCGAATCCTAAATACCTAGTGTCACTTACTTTGTTACTTAATAAAGTCTGGTGTTAGCTACTGTTTTTTAAATATCCTGAAGAAACGTAGAAAAGCAGTTGTCCAAATCTTGATGAATTAGAGAATTTTATGGTGGAGGAATGGAGAATTCGATTATAATCAGAGATCGATGTGAACTTGTAATTCAAAATGAGGAGGTGAACATATTCCTTATTAGTAATTAGCAATAAAAATTGTTAGTTTCTAGTTTTCAAAACGAGTTAATTCAGTACTCGTATTGCGAAATAAGTTTTTCTTAACACACCATATATTACAACGAGACAATTAAAATTCTTGAAGTTCCTCCAACCATGCAATAAATATCAAAATTTATCGATTTTAATAATAAACTTCGAAAATAAAAAGATCTAACGCTAATCTACTTGAACGTGGCTAGATTTTTGGTCTATATAAAGCAAATAAAATTTAAGTAAACTAAAACACATTAACCAATATAAAAAACGGGAAAAGTAAAAATTCTCTTTTATTTAATAAAAAGATTATAAGTTACGCTATAGTTTTGATCTATGAAATTCAAAATGATCTAATCATTTGCAATATGAAAAAGAAAAAAAATATCGTCTGCAATTCTGATTAATACAAGAAGATGGAGTACCGTAAATTTCCAGATATAAGCAACTCTCTCAAAATTCGGAATTATTAGCAATTTCATATATAAGCAATCTCTTAATAATTTATTTTACATTTATCAAATTTAATAATTTCCTCGCTAAATTCATACAAAAAATTCTGCACCATCCATTTGAAAGAATGTTTGATTTGCATAATTCACGATGGAAATTTTTTGGCAACAGTATAAGAGGAACAGATTTTTTTGGCATTTTATATGTAAACAATTATATTGGTGCAGACTATTTGGTATTATATAAATATTTTGCATAATTTCATCAATCAGTATTGTTGGATCACGGTTATAATCATTGTTAAATGTTCCACCCATAAAAATCACATCTGAAATTTGTTCAAAAAGGGTTACTTATATCTGGTACCTCTATAATAACAGCATCTTGATATATTGACAAAATATAGTGATCTCACAGAATATTGTGAACACTTTTTAAAATATAATAATGCAAAAACCAATAAAGAAGTGAGATTTATGATTCTAAGCTAATAGAATCATTGAAATATATTGTACATTGTATCAAAAGTTCAAGTGGTTTCGATAACCAGTTCAATATATATATAAATATAAAGATAAAAAATAAAATTTAGTATCAAACTGAAAATTTATGCGAAAAAAATATTCTATTTTATAAAGATGCAAATATCTTCATATTCAGTAAACCAAATTAAATAATTTTATATCATCAAATTTACCAAGTCAAAATGTATCTAATGATATCAAAATCATATAATTTGGACACTTGATGCAGAGATATAATGTCTCAAAAATACCATACAAAAATTGAAGGTAAAAAATATTTTAAAGAAAACCATTTTGCAAATATCTCTGCATCCAGTGGATCAAATTGGATGATTTTGATTCACTTAAACAAGGCAAACCTGATGATATCAAAATCATCTAATTTGATTTTGTAATTGGATGCAGAGATATTCACAAAAAACTATTTTCTTCAAAACATTTTTATCCTGATTTTGTATGTTATCTTTGAGACATGATATCTCTGTATTTAGTAATTCAGATTGATATCATTAGATCCATCTTAACTTGAAGAATTTGCTGATAAAATATTATTTAATTTGATTTACTGGATGCGAAGTTATTTGCATCTTTGTAAAATAATATTTTTTCACATAAATTTCAGTTTGATATTTTATATATATTGAACTAGCTATTGAAATCTTGATATAATGTACAATATGTTTCAATGATTCTATTAGCTTGGAATCATAAATCTTGCTTTTTTATTGGTTTTTGCATTATTGTATTTTAAAAAGCTCCACAATATTCTGGGAGGCCACTGAAATTGGCGTAAAAATTACACGTCAAGTTCTCAGGAAATTGATTTAGGTAAGACCACGCAAAATAATTTGTTTTCATAAATATTATTTCACAACTGGTCAAAAATTATATTTATATTAAATACGCGGGTAATATACGTTGCAGTGGCTGTGCTGATAACTACTGTTTCAAAGAAAAGTCTGAAATGGAAACAGGGTGGTAAAGCGTATGAAGATCTAACTTCTCGTTTATTTTGGAAACAACGATTACAGTTGAAACTCGATATAAATGATATTTGCTAAATTTTTATTATATCATTACCGATGGTTTAAATACATGGAAGTATTGCTAAAGCATGTAATGTTATATTTTAACATAGGAAAATAATAATGACCAAAGTAAAATATAATAATTGAAATTAAAGTAGCTAATATAACAAATTCAAAAAAGATAAAAAATCGAATGAATCTTCTGATAAAATTCTTTACACTTTGAAAATTCTAGTTAATTGTATAATAAGGAAGGTCTATAGATTCCAATTTCGACGCGCTTAACATATAGGAAATCATCAGAATCGTAATTAAGATAAATAATTTATAATGGTGATGTTAAAACTATCCTCTAATGGTGTTAAGTGTAAATCTGACGAGGCATAAGTTCAATCTTCGATAACATCAAGTATATAGCATTTTCCGATCCATTTCTACAAAGAAGTTTCACTATGATTACATGTAAAAGGCATAGTAGAAACTTCATGCTGATTATCAGTAGTGTTAATAGTAATGTTATGTGCAAAATTTAAATTACTATGTGAATTATATTGAGTTGTTTGAGTTGCTGATTTGTAGCCTTAGGTTTTGTATTCCTTTGTGCCGCCTCTTGTGACTTGATTTCCATTATATTGAGAAGTAGATAATTTCTGGTTTGAATTCGTGTTCTTTGGTTTATACTTATAATTTGGATATAATTGTTTATGAATCTTGCGAGCTATTTTTCTAATATTTTGAAGAACTCCCTAACTCCATTTGCTAAATGTGTCCACTTAAGACTACACAAATGAGCTCTTTATCCGGTATTGACATAAATTAACTTCATAGTCTTTCTTGATCCAACTGTTTTGTGGTGGTGGTATCATATTATCGCGATTTCCGCAGAAGAGTTCGATTGGGAGAATTAGATAATAATGAAGTTTATTTAGAAGTACACGTATTCGTAATACATGTTGGAACTAGTCATTTTTTGATAAATAATGAAATTGGGACAGTGCAAAAATGCAGAAACATAACGATAACAATAAGACTTGCACAGATTTTGTGTTGTCCAACATTGATGAAAAAGGAAATTTTTGAAGAGTCGATGTTAACTAATCTAAGAAAGGAAAATATATCTAAAAGATAAGATAATGATATGCGATAGGGGAAAAATAGTCCTATTTTTATTTCTTCTGTCTCAAAAAGCTTTTTTTAGTATTAGAATCATGGTCATCTGCTAGGTTATTGCATGTACTGTACTTATCATTGCATATACATTTATAAACAATATGTATACAGTATTGGTATACTAGAATTATATTTTTTGAACACATTTTAACAGGTTATTTAGTCAATTTAAGTTAGGAAATAATTATTTTGTTGGTTCCTTAGAGCCTTTGTGCCCCATCGGGAGAACTTTGGTCTAAAATCGGAGTCTCAATTTCAATAAATCCTTGTTTGAGTAAATAATTTCTAATTCCGTGTTGAAAATAATACCTAATTATTAAAGGTTTTGGCTAATTCTGCGCTGTAGATCCAGATAGCGATAATGAAAGCGAGTATCTTCATTTAATTTTGTCTCAAATTTATTCTGTAGTTCTTTTTATTTTAGACAAAAATCGATCTTTGTTGATATAATAATGGTTTAATAAAATTGCTTGTCTTTTAATTTATTGCCTTACGACAAGTTTTCAAATTATTGTAATTTTTTATCAATTTCTTATTCTCCACGGAACAATGTCATTCCAATTTTCTCAGCAGTCAAAATTTGTCCGTAAAGCTGTCAATCATGTATTTTACAATTTCTTTTCGTTCTCGACGACGTTATATTCGATATTTTTCCTTCTCATTGTCGTAGATTGGCTATTGTAAATGTTTAATTAAAAAAAGTATGTATCTTACTATCCAGTCTATTTAGTCAGAAATTACATGTACATGTATTACGTATCAGGCGTAGTTTAATGCGTGTATAACAATGGCGATATCGATATGATTCACAAAAAAATGCAATCTGCGAATAAGAAATACATGTACTTGTTTACACATGTGCGTTATCGTTATGTGAGTGAAGATTATCGTTATATCGATATATAGTATCGTTAAAACCGAATTTAGTGCCAGGAACAGTTATCAGATAAACTGAATTTTTTAAAATTCTGATCAATTCGATTTAATGAGGTTGACTGTATATACATGTAATTTCCTATTACGTATTCAAGTATCCGATATTGATGCTCATCCGTTCAAATAAAAATGCCAGACGACGTGTTTAATAAAATTCATGTATTTATTTAAATAACGCGTTTAATCTTCTTGTTATTTATTTAGTTTGCTTTTTTTTAATATTAATTTATTGTTATCGTTATGAGCAATTAACTGAAAATAACCGATAGCACTGTATTGCCTCAGGATATTCAAACAGAAACGAAATATCACCACCACAGCTATCGATATATTTGAAATTGAAGCAACCAACGCAGTTAAACTGCCGCATTAATCACGAAAATGCACAAAGTATCCTGATAAATAAATGTAATGCTTCAATTTATTCAAATAGCTAATGAAAATATCGTCATTACAGAGCAACTACCAATTTATTAGAAATTGAAACGGCAATTTCTATTAGTTTTGACTTAAAATTTATGCTTTATTACTTTTAAACTTGATAGAAAATCTAACTTCTAATATGATTTTTGATTAATTTCTTATTTTAAACACTGTTACTTTAGCATAAATCCAATTCTTTGCATTGTCTAAATAATATTTTTTATACGCATTATTTCTAGTGTTGTATTTGAGTGTAAAATACTAAGAATCTTAATTAAAACACTCATGAGTGAATAATCAATGACGTTGCAGGAATCATAGTTGGCAATAAGTGTAGTATATGAAATCTGCGCCAACCATTTTTGTCATTAATAATAGTACGTAAAGTAGCGGTAGTGTCTGGAAAATTGTTATTAATGGTGATGTTAATGCCGATACTATTACAGGAATTATACTGAGCTGTCAATTATGTGAGGGAAGGCGCGCTGCCCTTTTTGTGAAACGAGACTTGTTGTGCCAGACTTAGTCGAGTATTTTTGGTTCCCGAAAAATAACTTTAAATCTTTTGCATTTTTGACTTATACTTATATACGCTTGTAGGCTATTTTCTTCAATGTTTGAAAAATGCTCCACTTCCTTTACATTATGTTTAACTTTTTGCTTGATATCAGAACTACTTAGACCTAAATTAACTTTATGGTTTTTTCGAAAAATATCCAACTGTTTTATGGCCATAGTTGTTTATTAGAATTATTGCGTTTTGTTTGGCAGCGTTTGTTAAATTTTCAATGGTGAGTGTTCATCCAGTTTCTGTTAAGATTCATTATTCATCATTATTTTTTTCTCTTTTTAAAGGAAAATGTGGCTGATCTTGTAAAAAAAATTATTTTATTTATACAAGAAAATTAAGGTGATAATTTTTAAAATTTAAATTGTTAAAAGAAATTTGGAAGAGAAAACCGCAAAATTTGGAGATGTTCATGGGAAAAAATTCCGGACGAGGTTTGTATTGATTTGGTTAAACAAATGAATCTACTGCTTATGAACCTTAAAATAAATTATTTTGCTTGACGATCGGATCATTGATTGTTGTATATAAGCTAAAATCAACTTCAATAAAACTTTCACATTGTGTATTTTTCTTTTAGGAGAAGGACAATAAACCTTTTCATTCCTTGTGCATTTCCCGAACTTTTATTCTCCTGATCACAATCAACCGAATAATATTTCTTGCCATTTGTTCAATAGGGAAAATAAAGATCGGAAATTTAGCACAAGTAAATTCGCGATTCAAAATTTTTTTCTGATGCTGTCAATCAGTAATTAGACTTTTAGAGAATACAGAATATACATTTATATACGTACACTCTAAAATAAGCTATTGGCATATAAAAATTGGGCGCATTTTTTTGTTTCTCATGTACTATGCAAATCACAACTATATGTGTATGATAACACAGTACACCCATTCAAAAAAGGAAATGACGATCTTATTTTTATCCTAGGCAGGAAGTCTCGAAGAATTGGAACAAACAAAGCTCCGGATCCGGTAGGGATCGAACACTGGCCATATGTCATAATATATAGCAATATAAAAGATCAAGGTTCGCAACACTTCCTCACTAAATATCTATAACTTAAGAAATAAATACTTAATCTTTTCTCAATTTGCACTTATAACACATTTAATAAATGACTAATTCTAGCACCAATTACGGATATTTAACTGATAATGAAATACAAATTTTACAACAATGTCCTTACCAATTAACTCTTTCGATTGACGAATTAACGAAATCAAAACGCTTTGATTTTGATAATCCACCACGACCACAAAACAGTTGGATTATTTTTCGAAAAGATTATGAAGCAAATTTACGTTGTCGTAGCCCTGACATAAAACAAGAAGTCAAACATACGGCTCAAGTGTGTAGTTTGAAATGGCGACAGCTATCAAGCGAAGTTAAGCATTACTTCAAAATATTGGAGAAAATAGCTTGTGAGAATCATAAACGCATATATCCTAATTATAAGTATAAACCAAGAAACGCGAAAGATTCAAACATTAAGAAATGGGTTTTTCGCGAGCAAATAAAATACACGTTACCTATGTCCACCTCAATGAGTGACAATTTATCTCAAGAAATTGTTAGGTCTCCCTCTTTGAATGATACATTATCAACAATCGAATATAATAATACTATTATCACCGCTTCAACAATCATTGATGATATTCATCCTTCCACAATTAATACTAATAATGATGCCGGAAATTCGGTAAACAACGCGTTTAATGAAATAATTTCATTGGATCAATTTCTTTTATCTGGAAATGTTGATATTAACGTGAATAATGCGGGTTCAGCAGCCATTGATGATATTCCTCCCACGATCAATACTAGTAATGATGTCGGAAATTCGTTTAACAACGCGTTTATGAAAGAATTACATTGTATCAATTTCCTTTTTTATCCGGAAATTTTGATATTAACGTTAATACTCATGCGGATTCAACAACCTTTGATCATCTTTCCATCAATACTGATACTAATAACGATGTCGGAAATTCGATCGACAATTCTTCACAACTAAACCAAATTCGTCACCAACCACTGATATCACAGTTACCTTCTATGATCAATGCTAATTCCCCAACTCTACCTTCTACAAATAACGGTTCTTTGTTAATTAACGCCGGTAAATTCGATAATGACATATTGGAAATAATTGCAAAGTATTATGACCTCGATGATATGAATGATTAGCAATAGAACTTATCCCTAATTCTTTTCAATCGTTTAATATTGAGATTGACGTGTTTAAACAAGTTTTTTGGATTATTAAATTTATCATTCACTTTTCCTTATATTTAAAACATCATGAATAAATAATATGATTAGATTCCCTAATTAATCCTTGCAACTAATATTTTAAGTTTATTATATTTATGCGAATTTCTTAAGACGCTTTGCGTGTTTTTCATTTATTTTAATCATTAATTCTGTCTGCTTTTTCATTTGTTTTATCCTTTTGTTCAGCTTATCAATTCATTCTATCT
>CAJVPL010000407.1:0-27428 GCA_910591945.1 Ambispora gerdemannii
TTAAATCAATTATATTCTTTCCAACTTTGGCTTCACACCAGACAGATGTTGTTTTAAGTTTTTGTTCAAGCATTAGTCTTCTTTTTCGTTTGGGTTTAAGGGCTGTAGCTTGATGCATTCCTTTGGATAATTGAGTTCTTTGTGATGGTGATGGAAATGTCAATTAATCATTAAACTGCAGATAATGGTAATACATGTAGAACGCCAAAATAGTCTTATTTGAAACTTACCGTTACTGTTCATTCAAGATACATGTAAAATAAATCGAGAAAACAAGCCACAAGTAATTGAATTTTAAAATGAGACAATTCTTGGTGTTCAATAAGCTGCTAAAGATAAAACTCAAAATTAAAGTTACTGATTTGTAAAACCATCTAAAAATAAATTGTATAGTGCAAACGTAATCTAAGAAATACATGTACATTTAATCCATTAGTATAATTATAATTGAATAACTAAACCCAGCTATAATGAATTATGCAAAAGATGGCAACATATGAAATTACTGTACTTATAATGATAAATTTTCTCTTGTCGTTTCATTATTATTATTATTCTTATTTATTCAGAACTAGAGTATCAAGTTTGCTACATTTTTGCACAGTAATTGATATGACTAATAAAAAATAATACGTATACAAATCAGATCGATGTTGAAAAAAATCCAATGACGTTTCTCAACATCCAAAGATCACATTGCCACTATTCGATTCCTTTTTATGGAAATTCACTTGAATCCAGTCATTAAATGTCGAGATATCACGTCTGAAAGTCACCAATTTTTTTCAAAGAAATACAAGTAAAAACCGATAGAGTCAGGGATTTTATGACTCTTATATAAAGCGAGCAGAATCATTACGAGCCCGAATCAGAGATGTGACTTGGCTCCTGACCCACGAGTATTTGAATAATAATGAATCATGCCTCAAATTCTAAATTAATTAAGAGAATATGGCTTACAGCAATTTTTTTATTTAGTAAAATTTTACACACCTCTACAAAATATTACCGGAAATTCCAAAAATGAATTTGTTACTTTGGAACCCGATATCTCGACATCTAGTGGTTCCATTCGAACAAAGATATCACCATTAGATTCGTCTCGAATATGCAGATCTAACGGTGATATCTTTATTCGAATGGAACCACTAGATGTCGAGATATTGGATTCCAAAGTAACAAATTCCGGTAATATTTTTCCATGAATTTGATAATTTGATTAGAATTTATTAATGTATAATAAAAAATTTACGAATTGTAATCTTAATTAAGTAATAATTCACAACTTTTTATTTTTTATTTGATATCTTTGGACTCTCGAGCTTTCAATACGAGTTCGAATTCGAATATGACCCAACTCTTCTTAAATCGGCTCGACTCGAGCCAAGTTTTCTGAAAGCGAGTCAAGCTAGAGCACATCTCAATCTTGGCTCGACTCAGTTCTTTCGAAGCCCTAGCAAATATACAAAGTCTATCAAGTCTGATTTCCTCGATGTCAACTTTATCAGCTTTACTTGATTGAAATTAATACTAGTTCGAGAAAAAAGAAGATATTGGACTCGGTTATATATGGTCATTTGGGCTTTATATATCTAGCAACTACATGTTAAGATATGTTCTATATAATAGCTTTCTTTTATTCTGTATATCAACTTTGAAATCAAGAATAATGAAAATTTGATATGACTAAAAATCGCTGTAGAAAAGAATAAGTATGCTAATAGTTTGACATTTGTGAACTTGGCAAAATTTGACCTTTACTAATAAGTTACTTATAGTTTATAATGGTCAATCAAACTGCTCTGAACTATAAGTAACCTATTAGTAAAGTGAAAGTTTGCCACGGTTCACAAATGTCAAACCATAAAATATTTATTCTTTTCTACCAGCGAATATATCTTTTAGAAACAGAACTACTAAGTTAAGCCACTTGGGATAATTATAACGTTTTCTTTATTTTTGACATTTCGTTAGATTTCTGTAAATTATAATAATTTATATTACAAATTCCTTAAATTAGGAAAAATTCTTTTTAATAATTGCGAAAAAATTGTATTGTACGTAAAAAAAAGAAAAACAATGTGCATTATATTGTTATGGTTGCTCTTAATTATTGTAATTAGAGAATAGTGATTAACACAAGTGTTAGAGCGAAGACTGAATAATTTACAATTAAAGGAGTTCTTTAAGAGTTCCAAGGGTCTCCTGTACCAATCTTTTGAAGGTTGGGTTTGACACAGTGAAATCATTCATAAAATATGCATTAGGCCATACAAAAAAATTTTTTTGTTTGCATAATCCGGCTAGTTCATCAAAAATAGTTTATATAATTTAAATTTTGAGATGCAGTCTAATATTGTATTGTAAAAGATATAAAAATCGATTATTTTTTTAGTCCAGTAATTTCAGAATGTGATTCAGAAACGGATCGAAGTGATCCAACTATTATTAGATTTGCCTTAACTAGACAAATCGAATAATATATGTAGTTAGATCACTTCGATCTGCTTATTGGATCGCAAAATATCACGCCACAAAGTTACTGGACTAAAAAAATAATTGATTTCAACAATTTCAATTTACTTTATATGAAAAATCAGTACTTCAATTTAAAGAAACGTGACTTTATAATTGAAATAGTAAAAATAGTAATATTGATATAGAGCAACTCTAGGATATATTTGCAAGTATAATGGTATTCAAAATGAAATATGTAATATGCAATGAATATTATATAGTTTTCTAAAGCAATTTATAAGAGTCGTGTATATTCTGTTCTTGCTAAATTGTACACTTTAAAGAATTTTTATATACTCTATAATTATTAAATATTATAATAAGCTTAATAGTTTTAAATTTCTTAAGATTAGAACAAATAATAAGCAAGTCAGTGAAGAAACTTGTGGGAAATTAAACTAATTATATATTGTTGTATTTGTGTTAATTTATTATTATACTAATTTGTTTTAATTATTATTTATGACATATAGTGCTAACTTATCCTATAATTTTCCATGGATCATGTGTAATATACATTTACCAAAATTTTTTGAGCACAAAGAACATTATAAATGCTGATTATTAATACTTTTTATAGATTAATAGAGCTTCTATATCAGTATTATATGTTCATAAACTTCCATGTTACAAATATAATAAATCAATTACTTTAGAACATAATATTTTAACATTTAGTGAAAATACTAGTATTCAATTTGTCTAATCTAAGAAAATTAAAAAATTGCAGTATTTTCACTCAAATTGAATTACTGAATATTACAGATTCATATTTGTCAATTAATTTTTCATTAGAAATTGATTGTCAAAAAATGAATTAGTCAATTTAGAATGTAATATCTCAATCTCCAGTAATCTAATTCAAATAAAAATAATATTATTTAATTTGATTAGTCAAGACAAATTGAATTGTATTATTTTTATTTGAATTAGATTATTAAAGATTGAAATATTATTATTAATTGATTAATTTTTGTTAAAGTCAAAAAATGAATCTACTATTTAAGATGTAATATTTAATGTTTAGTAATTCGATTTGAATAAAAATTCGCCATTCGATTCATCTTGACTAGACAAATCAATGGTAATATTTTTATTTAAATCTAATTACTAAATATATAAAATTAGATTATTGAATATTGAGCTATTTATTATAATTACTGATCAAACAAAATGAGTTTCTCTTAGTCAAAATTGATTTAAAATATAGATAATATCATGGATTACATATTGATAAATCTAACAACAAAAATATAAGCTATTTTAATACAAAAACTATATAGTTTTATATCTTATTTCATTTATATTTAGATCAAACAAAATTTAAATTATACTTGGAGTAAATTTAAAACAAAATTATAGTTAAAACTTTTAAATTATCAATATTATTTAGTTAAAATATATAATTAAACCATAAGTAATATTAGTTAATTATCAGATAAAACTATAGATAATATTATAATTAATTATATGATTAAACTTAGAAATATATTTATTTAATTATATAATTAAATTATAAATAATACTATAGATAATAATATAACAAAATAATATAATAAATTATAGGTAATATAATAAATAATGTTCAGATATAATATAGTAAAAAATAAAGAATAATTTAATAAAAAAATAAAGAATAGAACAAAATTACAAATCAAGTTATTTGAATTTAGAAATGACATTTTTGAGTTTGTTTTTATTTCTAAATAAAGATTTTTCTTGAATAATACAAATAGTCAAAAAAAGAAATAAATTTATCTTTGTTCATTTTTATTTGTTTTTTCATTTCTGAATAAAGAAAATCTCTTTTAATATAATATTTTCAAAATAGTATCAATAATCAAAAGAAAAAATAATAATTTACCTTTATTTGTTCCTTTTTTATTCCTGTTCTTTAATAAAAGAGAGTTTTCAATATAATATTTATAATTAGTAATAATAATCAAAAAAAAATTTATTATTATTCATTTTTGTTCTGCTGTTTCTAAATAAAAGAGTCCTTTTAATATTATATTTACAAAAAATAGTACCAATAATCAAAAAAAATCTTTTAAATCCAATTTGACAAGTCACGTGACTTTTTTGAAAATAACTTTGATAATGATTCATATTGTAAGTGGAAAGTATCAATCATATTTCTGATCCATCTTTTTAATTTAACTTGGTTCTGATTTTGACTTTAATCTTGATCTTTTTCAAGTAAAACTAGATTGATTAGTATTAATTTATCAATATTTTGTTCTTGAAATTATTAATTAAATATTGTTCTCATATAAATATGCTATATTACAAATATATAAAATGAATTGGTCAATAAATAATATAACAAATAGTATTTTAATTTACTTTTTACTTTGCATATTTCCATTAAGTATTATAGAACTGGTATAGTGATTAATCTTTTTGAATTACCAAAATCTTCTAATTCAGTATCTGTTAACTCTAATGTTATACAATCTTATTGTAGAATTCTTTGTATTTCATGAGATGGATATCCAAATAATACTTCTGAATTTTCTTTTAGTTATTCAACATAAAGTTATATTTAGTACATTATTGAGTAAGTTACTTAAACGATTTAAAGAATCTTCGGGTAAATTTTTACAAAGATTTTTTGTTGACAATGTCACGAAATGGCTCAGGTTATCTTTTTTGGCTTCTTGTAAATGTGCATTTTTTTCTTGCTTGTCAACAGCTTGTGACCTTCCAAACCCTGGTAAATTTTCTTTTTTCTTATTTCTCTTGTATATCATTTTTCTTGCAACTTGTACGGCACTCAAAACCCCAATCCAAATTACCCATTTTACCCTTGTCAAAGTCGGTCAACTGGAGGCGGTGTGTGTTATATTTACAGCCAACAAATTTCGCACAGTGTATGTTCAAAAGTTAAAGAAAGAAATGAAAAAAACATTTGCAGTCAACAGTAACAAAAAGGGTGAAAACCGCCACATTTAAATTTATGTTGATGTTGCACATCCAAATCGGGCGTTCCTTTCTGTGGCGACTGTACGTACGTACATGTATAATAAAGGATAATTGTTACATTATTATTAAGGGGATTTTCAATAATTATGGGTGAATGTTAGACTGTCTAAAGGTAGGTAAACTGTGTTCGTGTTGTGGCCAGCTAGAATGAGGCCAAATCTTCAGTAATAAACTTTTTATTGTTGCTATAGGGTGGTGCCATTTCAGTTTTGTTTGCACAAAAATTTCTATGGTGCATAAAATCTAAAGTCATCAAACGTTTGGATTTGTAAACTGTATGAACTTCTTTACTAAGAAGTAAATACAAAATTTAATCCGTGAATATGCTCAGAAAGGACCTATTCTATCATATTCACGGATTAAATTTTGTATTTACTTTATTGAGAAGTTTATCCATTTTATAAAATACAAACGTTTGATGACTTTAGATTTAATGCACCATAGAAAAAATAAGTTGTTCCTGCGAATTATTGTTGGAAGGATTCTTACTTTCTTGGTGTCTCAAAAATGATTAATCATCTGATGACGAGGGTATATTTGAATTTAATGTTTATTAATTCCTTTTTCAACACTAAAATAGCTGCTCATTGAAAAATCAATAATCAAATGGCTCAGCACTTGCAGACGAGATTGAAAGCATCGTAATGTATCAATTGCACAAATATCAGGATTCGTTTAGAGTTATATTTCAACAGTCAAACATTTCCACTTCTCGAGCTTGAGGAAGCCTATAAAGAAGGTAAATGCAACAGAGAGATGAAGTATTAACTGTTTGGATATTATTTAAATAAATGTGTCAATTTTAATTGTACGAATTCGAGAACTAGTTTTCTCAACATCTAGGGATCTGATGACGAGACAGTACCATATCGTCTCTGCAAATGTCTACAACAATATATTCTTCAGGCTCGTGTTGTTACTATTCCGAATGGAATGCATGGGCTTACAGTGAATCATTTGGGAATTTTATCCACGTATTTATACGAGTTTTGTTCAAGATGAAGGTTTGCTTTTAATAGACTGAATCTAAGATACGATAATTTGGCATTGAGATAAATCTATCGATTTATCACTTTTCATATCGATATGTATTCGAAATCACAAGTATTAATTGCCAACGTTGAAAGAAAGTTGCCGAAAAGAGAGGATCATGGGTTGATTGTCATGTTAAAAGAAGAAAATGATTTTAACCATTTTGTAATGCTAAATTAATTAATTAATAATAACGTTAACGTTTCCTTTCTCCTGTTACGTACATACATGTACATGTTCATGTACATGTGCATGTATATTACATGTACGTATTACATAATTTATATGCAGTTCCCTTAAATTTAGTGAACCGAGCGAGGCACGTAATGTCAACATTAACTTATCTAATACGTTCATGTACATTATTATCCGTTTTTAGCATGACGATCGCGATAGTATAAAAAGATTGCTTTTAATTATCGTTATTCTTGGTTTTTTCTAGCTAATGTTAAATAATTAAATTGGAAATGGATAGTAGTACACTTACCACTCAAAACGGTGGTAATTTTGCCACTAATACTACACCTACACCCACCTATGCAAATTTGTATGCCCCATTAAACTGGCCTCCAACACGACCATATAATGGCGTAAAAGATCACACTTTCTATATAGTCTTTACATTCATTTATATCTTTTTTATTTCAAGTTTAATTGGCTCTAGCTATGTAATATATCGAACATACATGAAATGGAAGAGTAATAATTACGAAACACTTCCTATGTCATTAAGACTGCCATTTTATTGTGTTATAACTGGTGAGTCTTGTTTTTAGGCAATAATGAGATGAAAAACATTTCTAACTTCTCTTATCATCGTTATATTTTTTCAATTGAATAGATTTCTTGACAATAATTGCACATCTAATTAACACGGTAAATATCCAAGTTAATTGATGATTTAATTTCAATATTGAAATGCAATATAACATAAATTTTTTTGGAAAAAAAATCAATAAAGGGTCACGCAGCTATATATGCGGTTCCATGGTTCAGTCCAGTGTGTGAGATTATTGGTGCATTATCAGTTTGGACTCTTAATTTAAATATATATCTTTTCCTTGTAGCAACTATTTCCACCTATCTTCGAGGTTAGTTTGTTGCATCGCATTAAATATGTTTAAAAAAAATTATACTTACATCACCTATACTCAGTCTGCCGAAGGATACAATTCGATCACGGCAGATGCGATTACAAATTTTTCATTATTATTTTTGTTTTAGCCGCGCTACCGTTATTATTATTTATCAACGGAGAATTTGGGGGTGAAAGATGGTGGTATGTAAAAACTCGCATTACATGTATTTGCAAAGTCCTTAAAATATTAAGTTTTTTTTTCATTGCTTTGATAAAAAGGTGTGCTGGGAAGAATAATGACAGCACACTTGGGATAATGGGAGTTATTGCTACGACTATGGTAGTAATCACAGTGAGCTTTGCATATTTCCGTATTCTAAAATTGTTAGTACGTCATCGCTCACAATTACGCGAAAGACTGGATAATCATACATTCAGCGACTTTGAGCATCGAATCGCAAGAAATGTCGCACGATATATCCTGCTTTTTTTGTTACAATGGGTAATTCGAAAATATATAACAGTTTAAATAATTACATAACTTTTCATTGACAAAATTATACCGAATTATTAGTTGCCAATTGGCGTGTTTACAGCATTGCATTTAAGTGGTAATGAAGAAGCTTGGGTATATATGCTCGTGATTGTAGGTTAGTAAGCTTGATTACCATTATTCCCTACCTCGACTTTCATTTACTCATTACTTTTTTATGAAAAAACAGGAGTGAGTTTCGGTGGAATAGCTAACGCCATACAATACATAGTAAACGAAGGATTTTCACATAAAATTACATTAACATTAAGTTATAATAATTCTAATTCAATAGAGATGATAACGGTAAAAAATTAAGTCGAGAGATATTCGCAACTAAGAAATATTCAATCTTCTAACTCCATTATATATGGTCAAAAATATTAATTTTTTCACCATACAAAGAAACATTTGCTTTCCCTTCAATTTTTTTACTTTCTAGATTTCATAACACAAAAAAAACGTATTTAAATCAAAAACGTGGGGGAGGGGGATCATCGGTGAAAATTTGCAATATCTATTATAATAAACTACGTATAAATAACAATTATACTCATAAAATTATAGTATTTAGCAATATAAACATTATCGTTATTGCAAGATTGATTTAGGTTATATATTTTATGCATTTATTCATATTTTCAAAATATTGCTCTTTTATTATAAGAAATTGTCCGTTTTTTATCATGATCCTCCACAAAAAATAATATGTTTGGATTCCAAAAAACGAGTGATGCTAACCCTGAGTAGTACTTGACTATGCGAGACCGAACAAATATGTTTGCAAAAATTAACGCGTTCAAATTTTTTATTAATTGTTATCGGATTGATTCCGTCAGTCTACTTTATTCGCTTCGAAATTCTATCCTGATCTCTATGCGGTGTTATATTTTAATTTCTATTTTTCTCTCTTAAATAATAGTGTGCATTATGCGTTACAATGTAATCAAAAAGATGTATATATAGTTCTCAAGAACATTTGTTGTAATTGGTTGTGGTTAGGACCTTTGATCCAGGAAAGGCATTGATATTGTTAAACAGCATATTAATTGATTGAAAAGCGCTTTGTTGTTGAATAGTTTAAGGCTTTAGCTAGAAAAAGCAACGATTGAAAGTTAATACTAAAGATATTATTGATAGAGAACCCATTGCGTAACATATAGAACCCAAAATCACATTACCTAAAAACACGAACTATCCAAATTCTCGTTTGAAACCCATCTCGACCGTTATACTAAATGATATCAGCACAGGAATTAGAAACTAACGAATATTACTCAGTCTATTCATGCCCCCAACCCATTGTTGCAGGAAAATCGTCGATTGCTACAATATTTTTGATGCTCTGCATCAAAAATTGGTTGTGTTAGCCGGCATAGATTCATTAGCACTATATCAGATCATAGTGATATCGATGTAATTAATTAAAATAAATAATACATGTACATGTATTACGATAATCCCCATTCTTAGCTAAATACATGTCAGTCTTTACTATTACGTACTATGATCGTTATCGTTATCCTCAACATAATTCCGCCAATTTCCTTTATCAGTTGTACTTAACGGATGATGAATTATCATTAACAAATCTTGTATATATTAATATACATGTATTTTTGTTTCCATCAAAGGATTGATTGACAATTAACAAATACATGTATACATGTAGTTATGATCGTTATCGTTATTACGTAGTCAATCGGATTCAAGAATACGGTTCGAAATACATGTACTGTATATGCAAACTCCATAAAGTTTGAGATTTGCAAATACGTAAGTTATTATACATGTATTTTGAATTCCATCTGGGCTTGCAGTTTCTAATACATGTAGAACGAAGAACATGCAAATAGCTTGATTTGATTCGATTATTCAAAGATGTCAGAATTTGTATATTTAGTTTCATTATCACTTCAAATTTTTTATCAAATTTAAAATTTTTACCAGAAACCTCAAAATCTGATAGATTATCGTGAATATTAACAGCTAATTGAACCTGCTCTAATTGTTCGCTTTGTTTTGGTGAAGAAAAAATCGCACCAATTTTTTAACTTTGTCGCAGGACGAACCTCGATTAACACAGAATTGTGATGTATGGGCGGAACATGATAAATGAATTACATTATTCCCCAATCTAATAGCCTTTACCATGTTTGTTCCATTATCCGTTATAGCATATACAATTCGTTCAATTCAATTTTTTCCGAGAAATTTTTAATTGGTTCGCCAGTATAGTATATAGAGATAAAAGTTGCTCACAACAAAGAAAAAATTTCGTAGTTTCCAATCTGGAGTAATCCAATGATATGGGATTCCAAGTCTGTGGCAATTATATATAGCAGTCTTACATGGTAGAGC
The DNA here is from genome assembly GCA_910591945.1 of Ambispora gerdemannii. Lineage (NCBI taxonomy): Eukaryota > Fungi > Glomeromycota > Glomeromycetes > Archaeosporales > Ambisporaceae > Ambispora > Ambispora gerdemannii. Next base: position 10,506 of record CAJVPL010000407.1, read on the forward strand.
ATTCTCATTTTAAGTTCATTTGAGCTGCGTGCATATATGCTACGTAATCTAATTTCATTTTGAATAATCTGTCCATCTTAGATGAAATCCTTTCTTTGTGGTGTTCATCATCTAAAAAGAGGTCATTCAACAACAGCATAACAAAGTTCTTTTTGTTTTGTATTCTTGTGATGGATAATTCCCTTTATCATTTCTGGCTATTTGGTTGGTGTGAATAAATTTTATGAGTAATTCGATCACATATTCAATGTGTTCCGTCATGTAAATATTCTGCACCACATTGTTGCTGACGTCCATTTTGGTAGTCATCACGAGTAGGGCTCTGACCAGTTCGGTAAAATCGTTATTGACCGATCAGTAAAACTGATCAATCCAAAAATAAGCTGTATAAATTTTTTACCTATAATAAACTTTTTTGTATACATGATAAATATTTATACATTTAACGTTAGTAAAATAATTTTCAAATGTATATTCGCGACATGAAAGATATCGATAATTTCGGTAAATTCGTTCGGTTTCAGTTTGGTAACCAATAGTTACCGAACCGTTACCGATACTCTCAGTTAGATGACTGTTCAATAAATTACTGAAAAAAAAAACGAACCGATCGGAGCCCTACTCCCACCATGTAACTTTAGATCGCTGAATTTTGAACTGTCTCATGAGCATGTTCAAGTTGATTATTGTTGGTTGAACTTTGCAACTCAATCTCCACAACATTGCTAGTCATTGCGACAAGTGATGAGTTGCCATCTACTCTCCATGTCGAAATTCTCCTCTTCATTCAAATAGAAAAAGAATGAACAATTACAACGAAACTAAAAATATTTCCGTATTACTTAATGGTATATCAATAACAATAATCGATGGTAAAATAGCAACCAATATAGATAAGACGAGATTTGTATATGAACAGAACTAAAAATATTTAATTGTATTTATTTATTTTCTCATTTTGTTCTTTAGTTTAAACTAACCAAACTAATATTTCTTTCCTTGGAATTACCGGGAAGAACCAAATCTCACAATATCTTTTTTCAAACCTCTATTGCTATTAAAAGTAACGGTAATGATTGCCAAACTAGCCAATCACAAAACAGTTTCACTGGTTACACTCGGTCAACTGACCTGGGTGGCCAAAAGTATCAGCCGAGTTAACCTCTTTACTCGAATGGTCGAGTGACTGGGCCGGATCTCTATTATCGAAATTGCTGACATTAAAGATAGCAGCCCGTCAATTCGCATTGTTTCCGGAGGTGTATTGGAAGTTAAAAATGTCGAAGTGGATTGAAAGTTATTGTACTAGACCAGCTGGTGAAGTAAATACATATCTTTTGTTCCGAAAAATAAATTCTTTGCAGCCAATTTTAGATAAAATTAGTATTCTGCCAGAACCTCGAAAAGTAGCCAAACATGAATAAGCGCCACTGGAATTTTGGGATAGGAATCGATTCTAGTAAATTACGTAATTGGAAATCTCGTCGACAGTATGGCAAACGTTACAACTCGTTCTCGCGCACAACAAACGATTTCGTCAGTCAGCAATAATAATACTGGCTCCGAAAATAACAATATCGATATTGATCCAAACTTGAATGATATTCATGAAACGAAACAGATATAGAATCTCAATCTGATGATAATAATTCAACTGCCTTTATATTATTTTCACAACCTAGTACATGTATATCTACATATTCAACCAGTCAAAGCATCTGGGTGTTTATTTTCTGATGTGGGAAACTTAGTCACCCCTCAACGAAATCGTTTAGATAGTCATTTAAAAAGAAATCACGAATTTTTGCAAATTTTTCTTAGTTAGATTCATTTTTTTTACTTTGTATTGTATTCTAATAATAAAATCGATTTATATATCTGAGAATCGATTCCTATCCCTATTTTGAAGAAAGCGAGAAAGCCTTTATAAGTTGGAATGTCTTCGAGAGAAATCGTATATTGTGGAATGAATGAGCAAATGTGGATGAGTTGCTTTTGGCTGAGATCAAATAATAGTTGTTGTACGAGTAAAGACAAAGCAAAAAAATTAATTTTCGCATACAATAATAATATCAGAACATACTGCATAGTTTAACAATTCTATTTCTAAAGTAGATGCAAAAGTCAAGATCAATTATGGATATTTTCCTAATAATAACAAATGACTGATACGAATTTCGAATTACTTAAGAGACATATTCCACGTGAGATCTGATAGCTGACTAACATTCCACTGTTATTGTCACTACCATGTTCTTTCGCTCTGGTAAGCACCACAGAGTCTTGTCATAAACTTTTTTAACCAGGTGATATTTATTTTGCATCAAAAGTTATTATCAACACATTTATGAAAAAACCACAAGAAATAAAAAATTGACCCCGCAATTGCAGCTTTTGCTGCTGCCTTATTTCTTCTTTTTTAAACCAAATACCTTAAGAAATAAAACTAGTTCCTGCGAAAATTACACCCAAGAATAAAAATTTCTCAGTAAAACACAAGAAATAAAAGAAAACTAATTCTACAGAATCCGATAAAAATATCTTCCTCTAATTCCCGCCATAATAAAAAAACAATACCTCTTCCATGTTTTTTTTAGGCAATGTACTATTAATCCCACAATCTTGCTTCCTCTTCTTTTACGTTGTCCAAACTCAAGTTATTTAAGAGGTTAACAAGCTCATTGTCAAATTGTTGTTCTTCTCGTTGTTTTTTCTTCTACTTACGCTAAGATTTGGAACACTGATAAGATTAGTGAGAGATCGATCAGCAGTTAAGAGTCGGTATGTTTTTCGGTTGTTTTTTCAATGGATCTATTATTATTTCGCCGTTTTTTTCCAATGCTTTGATGACAATCGTTGTTTCCTTTCTTGTTGGCTTTAATTTATGGAAAGTTAGGAATTCATTCACGTTGTATTCGTTTAACAATGCGTTCAAAATTTGTATTTTTTGGTTATTTTTTACAATATTTTAAAAGAAAAAAACTTACCCCTATAAACTCTCCTTCCATATAAGAACTTCCTTCATTGCAAATTCCCTTGTACATACACAGGTCCAGGCATATTTCAAATAGTTTTGTCTGTGTTTCAGAGCAGCATATGCTTCACATAGACCCACGTCGAAGGAGGCAATGTTTTGGTTTATTTGTTATATATTATATATTATATATTATACAGAAAGATTTCATTTATTGTCTGGCTGGCTTCCAATGTAGAATCCATTGCTTTTATATTTGATATTTCAACTACAAGAAATTCCACGAGTTTCTCGTAACCCGCAGGTATGTCTACGCGTACGTTTGTTTGTATACAACCATTCTGTAATATAATTTTGTTTTTTGTAATTGTTGCTAAAACAATATATCTATTTTTAGCCTTGACAGTGCATCTGTAACACGATTTGCTCTCCTGGTGTTCTCTCATTGTTGTGGATCTTAGGTGGTGATGGAGAAACAGCTCGCATCATTCTTTGGGTGAGAGATTCGAGATCGAAAGGTAGATTATAGCCAGACATTTTGAAGATAAAGTAAAGGTAAAGTAGTTGAAAAAAGAGTTAGTAAATAATTAGATGTGAAAAATTTTGCATTGTATTGTTGACAATATGGGCTGAGTGCGAAGACATTTCTATTGCACTCAGCCCACTATTTGTTTCCACGTGTTTGATTGTTATTGATTCAACCAAAGCTATGCTAGTGTTATACTTATTATTTAATCTGATCAATAATGCTTTTACGACAAAATCGCTTCTTTTTCTTTTTCATATCCTATTCTAATTAGTAATGCAAATAAGATTATTTAGCTCTGGGCGAAATCAAATGAGCGAATTTATTATAGATCAAATTTGTAATATTGTCTTTATTATTATGTACAACGAAAAAACACAAACTTTTGATAATCTTTGGGTGGAACTGAATATCCAAAAGAATACTTATTTCACACCACATCTATACTTGCTCTGCGAAGTACTAGAACAAGTACACCTAACAAAATCTTACAAATAAACCACAACGAAACATTTTAAGAATCAATCAAAAACAGAAACAATCACCAGACCAAATAATATAACTCAAAGATTTAGAAAATTTCAAATAGATGTGTTAAACAAAGCACAAATAAATGGTCTGACATATGACAATATTTACGAGCTTTTGTAAGCATTTTGAAATGCCTGTGGTGATGTTCCTATTGAGTTAAAGAAAAAAAGCGAGGTAGGAAATCGAAACCGAAAATAATTATTATCACGTCTGTATTTAAAAAAAAATAATAACGACCAAGCGAAAGTTTGATATAAAAATGGCAGTTCCAGACGCTCTTTGCACATACCCAAAAGCAGTAATAAATATTGAAGAATTTGACGGGGATAAGTCAAAATACCCCGCATGGAGAAAAAGCATTATTTCACTAATAACCGCAACATGGAGAGAAGCCTCTTATCTTAGAAGTCACCAAGGAACCGCCCAAACTGACTATGTATTTACAACACTAGTAGTGTATAATATTATTGGACCAATATTAGATACTGGATTATGGAATGTTGTTGCAACGAGAAGACAAATTGCTCTCATAATGCAAAAATTACTGGTCGCGCAAAAATGTGGCTCGAAGGGTTAGAAGGGGATTTGTCTATTTTCTACGAAAATTCCTATCGGAACAGCTGTATACAAACAATAATGATTACTGATATAAACGGTCGAAGTATCTTGCTAGAGTTGGAACCGGATAGTTTTCCAGTAGATATTATGCACGGTCTTTTTGAAAATGTTGCTCCGGCAATGTTTCAGTTCACTGCAAATGCATTCCAGAAGCCTGAAAAAGCACCAGTGTTTCTTTTAAGCCCTCTACCTGGCTATCAAAAAACGAGGCTTCAAAAAATAAACTATGGATCTATGAAGACAACAATGCCCTTTCTTCCAAAGTTAGGCAAGCTAGAGCCAATGATTTGCTGCCTAATGTAAGCACTGGGCTGGGATGTTGTTTAAGTCAGATGATGAATTTAATATATCCAGCGGGGAGGGAATAAGGCAATTTTTACTGGAAAAATGCCTGGAAAACTGAGATTTTTTGATAATTCAGCTCCAAATCAGTGGGGAGAAGCAGTATAGGAAATAATGAAAAGAGAGAACGATTCTACGAGCAAGGATTACCCGAGACTGTCTACATAAGAATGAAAATAGCCGGTAAGGTATTTCTTACTGTACATGTAGATAGTATTCTAAAAAGAAGCAGACCAACGTACGTATTGTGCGTCCCTTACACAACAAACGGAATATTCAAAGGTAATGCTTAATCTTTTGCTGACATCTGGAGGAAAGGTCGAACCAAGGGATCGGACAAGAAACGGGACTTCCTATTGAACCACAATTTACCGACACTCGATATGACAATGGGTGTGATGTCTACATCGCGGAAACCAAAAATAGACCAGTAGTAAACGAAACGACATTGCCGCAAGAAATCGAAGTGCCATATTCGCTATCTTTGGGGAAGAGCGCCTGGAAAAGGGCGATAATAACACATCACGTCACATCGTAGAATGGAAATCAAGTGAAAAACGCGCAATGCGTATGACGAGTTCTTCAACAACAAAAAATTACTTACGAAAATTGGTTATCTGCGTACCCAGTTCTCAAACATAAAAACCGCTCTTTTTAGTGTTTTCGGTGCAGAGCGGCTACCACATCTGAAATCAAACTCCTCCGCGGCGGAGATTATAGAATGGAAGTGTAATGATAAAGTATTAAGTTGCTTTGCGGAACATTTCGAACGCAACAGCGAAGGGTGTTCAAGCAATACCGGACAAACCACTACTACACATGCACTGTGCATACGTTTTGGCGATAAGCGATATATTATAAAATTTGAAGAGGGAAAAAATAGCCATTCTCAGTAGTTTCCAAAAAGGTTGACGATTGAATTAAGAGAACCATCAGAAATCCGAAAAAACGAAACTAACCGGGTTCTTTGTGGTCGACATTTCCAATATAAAATGGTGCATCTCGGCGCATAAGGTAGACATTCCAAATGAATATCTTCTACAGTGGCAATCAAAAATAATGCAACATTCAAATCATAATTTTTAAATCATTATATCTCTTTCAAATTTAAAAATATCAAATCATGATTGATATGATTAAATAACACAATGCTATAGATTGATATGTTATAAATTCAATATGAATTATTAATTTACTTTTTTTCTAAATTCAAAAAATATTTGAAATTTGGTGTTGCATTATTTTTGTTCTTTTTCTTTGCAGATCAAATGACACAATTAAAGCTACACAATCTTGGTAACACACATCAATAATCATCGATTGTTTTTTTTTCTCTTAATGTTGAAGCTTCTTGGCGCACAGAAGGAGACAAAGCGCCGTACAAGTCCAGAAGAAAGGGCAGAGATAATTCTCACTCTTGAAAAAGGGTACTCCGCGCGAGAAATCGCAAGGAGACGAAATATTAGTGCTTCCACCGTTACCCGTATAAATCAAAGATGGCGTCAAAACCATACTCTCTCTGATGCCGGCAGACCTGGTCGTCCAAATGTTGTGAATGAGAAACTAGAACGAAAAATTATTAATATGATCATTTCCCGTAGGTGCTCGACCGCCGTCAAAGTCCGAAATTACTTCCATGAAAAGGAAAATCTTGAAGTTTCTGCACCAACCATCCGCCGTATACTTAATGATAATGGGTTAGTATCAAGGGGAAAGCGAAAAAAGCTGAAGAAAGAACATCAGAAACGTAGGCTAGAGTTTGCAAAAAAGTACGAAAATTGGACCGAAGAAGAGTGGGCAAGCGTAATCTGGTCCGATGAGTCAAAATTTAATATTTTCGGGTCGGATGGGCGTGAATACTATTGGAAAAGGAAAGGAGAGCCATTAAAAAGCGCGCATGTCAAACCTACGGTTAAATTTGGTGGTGGTGGGATAATGGTGTGGGGTTGCTTCACTGCTCGTGATGTCGGTTACCTTTGTAATTATGGATGACGTGTTATATAGAGAAATTCTTGCGGGGAAACTTATGGATACTATCGAATATTACGATTATATGCTTAATGATGTTGTTTTCCAACAAGACAACGACCCGAAGCATACCGCCATAAATACGAAAAAATGGTTCGTCGATAACGAAGTCAACGTGCTTGATTGGCCACCCCAATCGCCTGATCTTAACCTGATCGAGCACCTATGGAGTATTGTCGATTGCTGTCTACGTCGTCTTCTGGGTACGATTTCGGGTAAGGAGGGTCTGTGGGAGCGAATCCAGGATGTATGGAACGATATTGAAGTCGAGACATGCACTTGTCTCATCGAGTCAATGCCAAAAAGAATATCGGACGTAATAAAGGCTCGCGGTGGGTATACGAGATGGTAAAGCTAAACTAGGTTGGTTAGTTTTTAAAAAAAAATGTAAAAAAAAACAATTTTTTTTTATTGATGTATATGAGTAATTTTTATTGTGTTTAAAAAGAACAAATATAATGTAACACATAATACATGTATTGAATATATTTTTAATTTAAAAAAAATTTAAATTATTAACACAGTAATAAATTTATACTTATAAAATTCAAGTTTGCCGATATGTTTACACAATGCGAAAAGGTTAAATTGAAGATCTTGGTCTTCAGCAGTAATCGGCATTCGAACTTGTTCGGGCTTAAATCCAATATACTCGGAGAGCTTTTCACGAAGTTCCTCTGCCACATTTCGAGTTATTTTTTGTCGGTCGTCACGATTTTGTAACGGACAAATTAGTGTTAGCGCGAAACTTTTTTTTCCATTCGATCCCGAATTATTAATGCTAATGCTTTGCACAGATTAATCCGATGTATACTACCATTAATCGACGCGATATTTTTTAACATATGTATGCGAGTGGGCAGGCCCCGAACCTTCGACTCGTATTACAGATTAATAACAATGTCAAGATTTTTTGCGAAAGTGCGTTGCATATGATTGAGTACTTTTTCTTGGAATTTTGGTCATGTGATTTTGACGACCTGAGGTCGTTGAAATTTTGCTATTCTCTGGTTATCCATTTTAAACATAGCACCAGATATATAAAAACTATTACCAAAACATGCAATCCTAGATGGATTCATTAAGACAACGAATTTCTGAGATTGGAGTCGAGAAAGCTGAGCTTGAGGCCAAGAATACCGAGCTTTTAAAACATGCTATGGAAGAGAGTACCGAACGTGAAACTGAGAACGTCAAGCTTAAAGCCAGAATCGAGGAGTTAGAGAAAAATTGGACAGATACTGCTGTTGAGAATGCTGAACTTAGAGCTAAAGTCGCGAAATTGAAACAGAAATTCAAGCAGTCGCAAAACGATATTTCTTCCAATATTGGACTTGTTCAGACTTTACATAATAAAAGATACCCATGCATCAAAGCCTAAATCGTTAGAGGATATAAAAATTGATAAATTCTTGGATTTGGAAGATAAGGAAAAGAGGGACAGTGAGGTGAGGCAGAGGAACAAAGAGAAGAAATTTCTGCGTGAATGTCAAGCCCGGACCATAATATTTCTTCCGACTTATCATGTAATACAGAAACAATTAATATTGATAACAATCAGTATTTGTACTCTATTCCTCATAATATAACACCTAATGATTCACGCGAACCGAAAAAAGTGAAGCTTTAATACAAGAAATATCTCATGAGAAAAAGCATACAAATATATGTTTGTTTTCAGAGCAAAAACATTCATGTGTCTCAACTTTGGATCAACAAAATATCATTAGCTTATATCAAAAAAGCATGCGATGCGATGAAAGCCAACCAGAAAAAAATATTATGTTGGTATTTATATGCCAAAGAATTCTAAGATTTAGTTAAAGATTTTATGACTAAAAATAAGATTGGTGAGAAAAAAGCAAAAGGTCAAGTTTATGACTTTATTATAGAATGACTCCCCAATACTAAGCAAGAAAATTTATGTAAACAAATTCAAAGAGCTATAAAAATCTTAATTTATTCGAAAAAATAGGGATAGACAAGGTTCGATATATCAAAACATACATGTAGTAAAAGAGCAAAAAAAATGATGTAACAATGACATCAAGAATTAAAATTATTTGGCAATAATAAAAGTTACACAACTGCAAGTCACTTGTGTTTTTTTATTATATATTTAAAATATAATGAAAATTATACAATATTAAATAAATTTGTAACCAATTAATTACTTTTTTTATAAACTTTTACTATTGATGAATTGAAAAAAATTTTAATACCTCCCTCTACCTTATATCGATATTAATGTACAACATATACGTACTGATTCAGTACGTACCATTTCATTCATATTACGATTTCGTATTAACGTCAACTATTAAGAATTTTTATTATTTACACGCACACAAATATTTCACTATTTTTATATTCGAATTAAAAATTCATAATATCTATAATATATAGAACCAATCTTACATGTACCACTAATAAGACTGAAGTCTTAAATGGTACTAGGGCTCTACGAGATCATAATCCAGTCCTTTCTTAAAAAACATCAGTCACTTCCTAACAGGACAGGCTATACAATTTTTAATAAGTTGAGAATTTTTGATGTTAATGTTAATGAGCAATGCAGAAAAGTTTGAGCTTTCTTAGCAAATAGCAATAATAATTTTATTCCGAGTGGGAAAGATGTTTCTAAATTCATCTGATGCGGATAGCAATGATAATAAACTAAGGGAAAACGAGCCCATTACATAATTTTTAATAAAGTTTGAGTCTAGAAATCAAGAGTCAATTTTATTGGTTTTCAATTTAACATTTCTGCCATATTAATTATATGATTAGCACATTATTATTATTATTATTATATCATACCGTTATGAAGAACTGTATTTTCAATATTCTAATATTACTATTGTTCTTGAAACCCATCTAAATTTAGATTTATTTATTGTTCCAATTAATCAATCTTTTATTCTTTATTGTTATAATGTCATTTTGGCAGTTGTATTTGAAAAAAATACAAGTTATGTAATTTATAGCTGATTGTTTTCATATTATTTTTTGGTTATCATTTTATAAATTTGTGATCTATCAGATTATTTTTTGTTGAATAGCCTATTCTTGTTTTACGTATTTGTTTTGATCACCTGAACAAGCTATCCACGTGTTTGTATTTTTAGTAGATTTATAATTAAATTGCATGAGATATTCAAATTAGAAAAAGTCGTCAAAGAAAATTGTATTTATATGGTTGGAGTAAAACAACAAGTGTAGTGTATTATATTTATCTTAAAATTGTGATTCTACAAACATGAGTCATCAACCAAGTCAAAAACATTAACGCACATAATCTAATTTAGATGGCAAAGAAATTATAAATACTCATGTAAAACCTCATGGCGTTAAACTAAATTGATAGTGATTATTTTTTTTGCTCTTCAATTTCTGAAAGGAGAATTCCGTAAGTTTAGGGAAAATGTTTATTCAAAATTGGTTTTTCTTATAAACAAATAATCTCTATTAAAATTGTAACAAACAATAAACGATTGTTGTCAATTTGTCATTATTACACGTACTATTGATCTTCGACAGCCAGATCTAAATTCACTTGACTTTGAATCGTTAACATGCTTTGGCTAGATTATCCACAAAATGTTTAAAGGATTCAATTTCTAAATCTAATCAGAAGAAACTGCAAATATAACATTTCTAATACAAATGGATAAAACCAGATTTAAAAATAAATTTGGCTCAAAATGGTAACTTTAAGTGAATGTTTAAAAACTATATTTTGTAAAAATAAATTTGGCTCAAAATGGTAACTTTAAGTGAATGTTCAAAAACTATATTTTGTAAATTATTTGGTAAAATGTTACTTGACTAAATTAATCGAATTAGTATAATCACTTTTATTCTTTTATTTTAACATTTGTGTAGAACTTACTTTTTCATGCAAAAAAAAAACTATTGGTATATTCACGACAAAAAATCATATCAAATTCCTTGATTCCACTAATCATTACTATTCCATAATGATAAAGTATTTGATTAGGTTAAATTGAAAATCTATATAATCTATGATGTGGCATTTTATTTGTACATGATATAAGAAACTTTGTACATATGCATAATATACATATTAATTATTGTTGATTCATAATACATCTACTTATGGCTCGAATTTTATCCGAAGACCCAAAAAACGCTCTTTACTTTGAATTATTCCCTTTGTATATCTCAAAATATTCAAAGCTCGTTGCTTTAAAGCATTTGGACTTTTTAGACTACATAAATGATGAAAAAAATACATAATGATGTTTTTGCTGAAATATTTCTGCATTAAAAAATAAGTCGTATTAAATTGAAAATAATTTTGTCGATCAACTTCCACTATTTTCAAATTAAAAATTACCAATTAAATACATATATGTTCTCATTATTTTAGTTATATAATGGTACAGTACTCGTTAGAAGTAACATACCCCTCTTAACTTTTCATAAATCATGTGTAATGTACCAAAATTTCTGAGCACAAAGAATATTACAAATACTAATAATTGACAGCTTTTTTATAGATTGGTAAAACTTCTATATTAGTTATTGTATTTTCACGTCCTAAATACATATATGTATAATCAGTTATTTCTAATAATACATATATATGTATGCATAATGTGTATTAGCACATTTCTAGTTATTTCATAACACACATCTCAATATTCAATAATCTAATTCTTAATGTTCAGTGATTCAATTTGAACAAAAATATTAATATTAATATTCAATTCATCTAGTCGAGATGAATCGAACAATATTATTTTTGTTCAAATCAGATTACTGGATATCAAAATATTGTATTTTAAAATAGTAAATTCATTTTTTTGATATATATATATTAACATAAATTAATCAGCTAATTTAGATATAATATTTTTATTAATAATAATCCAATTCAAATAATTAATATCATTTGATTCATCTTGACTAAACAAATTAGAATGTCATGTTTACTGCATTTCTGCGCAGTAATTGATTCTGCAAATTCTGTAAACTAAAAAATGCGCAAATAATTAAAAAATCGGGTGATCAAATTTGATCACCCGATTTTTTTAATAAATAAAAAATCAAATTTTTTTGTAATAAATAAAAAAAGAAAAATTTATTAATAAAAATAATTTAAAATTACAAATTAAAATATAAAAATTTAACTTTTTAATAAATTCATTTGATAATCCATGTCTTCTATTATCTAAAATATTTTTGTAATCACTAAAGCTTCTTTCAATATCAACTCCAAAAATAGGAAGCCAAATATAAATTAAACCTATTTGTACTAAATTAGGCAAAATTCTTTGTTTTTCTCTCCAATATTCATCTAAATCTAAATTACCATTTTGCTCTTCATTTAATTCACAATAATATCTCATTTTAATATAATATGATTTGATGAATTTTTGAAATGAGAAATAATTTTATAAGAGACAATATTATATTTTCTAGTAGAAATATAAAAGAATCAAAATATTGAATTGCTTAAAATAATTTAAATGTGAAATGAAAATTAATATGCTTATTAAATTATCAATAGAAAGTTAAAATGCTTCAGAAAAAACTAAGTTTAAATCATTTATATTTAAATTTGAATTATTTAATTTAGAATTTATTTGATTATTAAAAGATGAATTATTAATACCATTTTATAAAAAAGCTTGTATTTGATTTAAATGAGTAATTATTGAAGGAGCTAAAGAGCTTTTTTTAATTTTAAAAAATTCTAAATCAGTCAATAATCTATAAAAAAATTAAATATTAATATATATGAAATATTATAAAAATATAAATAATAAAAAAATAATTATCTTTACATTAAAATTTATAAATATTATTAAAATTTCTAAATATAAAACTTGTTTTTTTTGTTGAAATATATTTTCCTTCAAAAAAAAATTTAAAATAATAAATATAGAAATTCATCCAAATTACAAATTTAAATTATAAATTTCATTTGTTTTAACAGATAAAGAAAAAAGTATAATTTCAAAGAGAAAAGTAGAAATATTTAATAAATATAAAAGTTATTTTTTTTTCTTGTTACAAAATAAGAAAATATAATTTTAAAGTTAGAAATTACCTGATTAAGTAAATTAAATTTTTTATAATTAATTCGTATTTTTTTAATTAAATTAAAAATACATGCCAAACAGAAATTATAATATAATTTAAGAATTAATAAAAAAATATTCTTAAATGATTTTATCATATAACTTGCATTATTAGTAATAAAGAGAATTAAATTTTTATAAATTAAAAATAATTTGAGAAATTATACTATAATTAACTATATCAAGAAAATATATTTTTACTAATTTTGTTTTATTTTCAAAATTAAATAAAAGATTAACAATATTATAACTACAAGAATATGTAGTTTTATTAATAGTAATAGAAATATATTTACTTATTAAGTCTTTCTTTAGTTTTTTGACTTTTATTTTATATATTTTTAATAAATAATATTCTTTTAATTAATTAGTATTCACAATTATATTATCTATTAATTAAATTTAAAAGAATTAATATAATAATTATTCTTTATAATTTAATAAAATTTTTTAATATATTATTATTTTTATAATATTTGAAAAAAATGAATAAAATTTTTTTATTTTTTAAGTAAACTATCAGCAATAGCAAATACTTTAACTAAATTATAATTAATTTCTTGCTTTTTTAAAGAAGAAAAAAAAAGAAATATTAGTTTCTTAATTAATTATTAAATTTTATTTTTGATTTTTATGATTTTTGAATTTAAATAATAATTTAAAATAGATTTTTTATTATGATTAATTATATATTTATATAAAATACAATATAGTTTGTTATTATTAATATGAAAATATTTTTTAATATTTAAAATATTTATTTATTACACAAAAATAAATCTTGATTTCAAAAACTTGATTTTAAAATCTTAATCTAAGATTACAAAATATATATATTAAATAGTATTAATTAGTAATAATATAATAATTTTTGTATTCAAAAATATGTATAAAAGAATCTGCCCTCTCAAATTGAGATAAATAGTTTTAATTAACTTGAAGATTAGTTACAGATTGAATTAAAAAGCTTATTATTATAATAATAGTAATCTTTTGATTCCTTTTCTAATTATACTAGTACTATTTCTCTCACTCAGATTTATTTCTTTGACTATATAAAGTTGATTTTAAATTTTTGTTATAATATTATATTAATTTTGATTTGATATTTTTGACTTTGATATTTTAATTTATACTTTTTGATTTTTATATTTTTGATTTTATATCTTTATGTTATTAGTTTTAATTGAATTGTTATTTTTGATTTATACTTTTTAATATTAGTATTTTACACTTTAGTTTAGTTTTTCTTTGATTAATAGTGGCTTCACTTATTAATCGTTATAAATCTTTTGATTTATTTTATTCTTTTCTTTACAATTTACCCCTTTTTCAAATTACTTTTGTAATTTAGATCTTTGAACACACAATATCCATAGATATTGGCACAGGCCTTAGAAACCTTTGCTAATATTTATAATTCATTCTCTTTACTTAAGTTTAATCGTCCCTCTCCCAACATCATATGCTTATAGTGATTCTCAGCGAAACACACTATTCAGAATTGCTGTAACAATATAAAGATATTGGCATATTTATAAAATAAAATAATTTTTTTGGTGTAAATTTTCAGTTTGATATTAAATAATATTTTTTATATTTTTATATATATATTTTGAACTAGTGTTATAAGTTTGTTTACTAATTGTTAAATTAACTTACAAATGAGAATCTGAATTGGAAGAGAGTATAAATTGATAAAGAAAATATTAAAAAAGAAAAGAAGTATCTAAGATTTATGCCAATTTTTACGAAAATTGTGTTTATTTGAAAAGAAATAATAATGTGGGAGAGTAAAGATCAAAGAGGAGAGAATAAAGATATAATAAAGGGAGATTCAAAGAGGAATTCTATACTAACGTAAAGCTTTCTAGAACTTAAGATAATATGATTAGTAATAACAGTAACAAAGATTCTTTCACTTTGTTCTTCTCATGAGTAAGGAATATTCGTTAATAATTAAAAATTCAAAATAACAAAAAATAAAAATACTTATAATCCAATTTTAATAATTCCAATATAGTGATTTGTTCAGTACAATATGATATAAAACTTAACAATCCAATAATAACGATTTGTTTAGCACAATACGATATAAAGCCCAAAGTCAATAACAGTAATTTGCTCAGCACAATACGATATAAAGCTGTTCACGATTTGATAGGTTCAATATAATATAAGATTAATTATACACAAGATTTGAAGTATATAAAGAAAATATGAGAGGTGAGAAATATTTGGAGGAAGATTTTTGTTAAGAGAAATTTTTATTTTCAGTTACAACATGTTGAGTTAAGGCTCAGATAGCATCTCTATTTATACATTTTTTGAAATTACAAAAAGTGAAACAAATAATTATAAAAATTTATAAAGTGAAAAGTAAAAAGTGAAATTTCAAAAAAGTGAAAAATAAAAAGTGAAAAATTAAAAAGTGAAATAATTAAAAGTGAAAGTATATATATAAAAGTGAAAAATAAAAGTGAAAAATTGAAAAAGTGAAAAATTGAAAAAGTGAAATAATAAAAGTAAAAAAATGAAAAGTGAAATAATATATATAAAAGTAAAAAATAAAAAGTGAAATTTCTAAAAAGTGAAAAATAAAAATTGAAATTTTTGAAAAATGAAAAATAAAAAGTGAAAAAAATAAAAAGTGAAATAATAAAAAGTGAAATAATAAAAAGTGAAATAATACTAGGAGATTTTATCATTATATAAATATTTTTGGAATTTTCATGTTTTTCAATTATTTTTTGAATTTGTGATTTTTATGTTACTATTATAACACTAGTTATTAAAATTACTTGTAATTTTGATATAATGTACAATAAGTTTTAATAATTCTTATTAGCTTAGAATCATAAATCTTGCTTTTTTATTAATTTTGCATTATTGTATTTTAAAACATGTTCACAATATTCTGTGAGATCTCTGTATTATTATTAGTATGAAAAATACATGTTAATTAATCTATATAATCAAATTTGATTAATATTAATAGTGAAATTTATGTAATATTAGAGTAAGTAATATATAATTATCAAGTGAGTGAGCAATGTATAATCATCAAGCGAGCACTTTTTGTAATTATAATATTAATTAAAAATAGCTTTAATATTTAAAGATTAAGTAATAATAACTTGTATAAATATAATATGCATCTTAACTTAGAAAAATAATCTTCTTATACTTTTATAATTATCCATTTTTGAATCTTTTTATTCACTTTAAAATTCTTTTGACAAAATTTTCTTAGAAGTGAGTCATATTACAAGTCTTGAGTTGGAGTTTTTCAGTCAAGTATTAATTACCTCTTTTTTTTTATTTGTATTCTTTTATATTAAAAGATCTCTTGTCTATAACAAGTGATATTATCTATAATAACAAAATTAATCTCTTATTATTACTCCATGAAGTTGATTAATATTATTTAGATCTATAATAAAAAAGAAAATAATTTTATTAAAAAGTTAATTAATAAAAGAAGATTATTTAATAACTAAATCATTTGAATTAAAAGAAGATTTCTGAATTCATTTTAGCAATTCAATAAAATAAACATGTCATTATCTACCTTTATTAAATTAGTCACTTCTAATCTTAATTACTTAGAACACATAAAAATCTTTAATAACTCTCCCATCTAATTGAAACATGTAAAAAACACATGATCTATATTTTAAAAATAATAAAATCAACAGAAATAATAATAATATTGTAGTATAATAACCTTTCATCATAATATTTTATTATTGGATTATAAATATCTCATATATTATTGGATAAAGATCATATCA
>CAJVPL010000408.1:0-27360 GCA_910591945.1 Ambispora gerdemannii
TTTAATTTTTCACTATTTTTCTTATTTGTATACTTTTATTTACTTTATCTTTTCTTATCATGTCTTTTATAAATATCCCCAATGAAATTATAATTTTAACAAATGAACTATATTTAAAACTACAACAACTATATCCAGAAGTTAAAATTGAGATTAGTAATGAAGAATCACAATTTTCAACAAATATTATTGAAACACCAGTTGAATTAGTAGACAATATTGATACTTTTAATCTTTTTGACTTTGAAAAAGAAGAAAATTTGGATTTAATTACAATACCAAAAATTGATATGACATTAGAATAATTATTTGAAAGTTTAGTAGAACCAGTTCAACAAATATCAATTTCTGAAGAAAATTCAACAAGAACCAATCAAACTTAAACACTATTAGAAGAAGACATAATCAATAGTATAAAGGATACTTTGAAGAATAATTAATTAACAGAACAATCACCAAGATTATCATCAACTGAAAGATCGTTAGAAACTTATAAAGAATTATTGAAACTTATAAAGAATTATTGAAACTTATAAAGAATTATTGAAAGATAGTAAATACACAATATCATTGATCTATTACGAAATTGGAAGAATACTATCAGATTTTACTAGTAATTATAAGTTAACTAGAAGATAGCATTCTGACTCTAGATAATTATTCAAAGAAAAAATAAGCATTGTTAACACTATTTCTAAACATACTTTAATCTTAAGAATATATCAATATTTTAAGGGTCACAAAAATATATTTCGATCTTATAAAATGAATAAACAATTAACTCTAGAAATGATTGAAAAAATTAGTCAAAAGACCAGTGATCAATTAAAAGAAAGAATCGCATTACACATCTTATATAATACCAGTTATTAATAGAATAATGGACAATTATTTATTCACTTTCCTTTTATATTATCTTTTATAATTTATATAGTTTTATATTTTATTTTACGGAGCAAAATCTTAAGAATGAGGGTCCTGTTGTATAATGACTTTTCATCATAATATTTCATATTATTGGATTATATATATTTCATATCTTATTGGATAAAGATTAAATCACATAAAGTGAGCAAATAAGTGAGCAAACAAGTGAGCAAACAAGCAAGCAAACAAGCGAACGAGCAAATAAACGAATAATTAAATGAACAAGCAAATAAACAAGCAAATGAATATTAAATCAATAGAATTTAAGTGATATAGTGAACATGAATTCATATAGCCTAGAAATTATATCTTGAATTTATATAAAAGCAACATGTATTATAATTATTAGAATTAGATATGAACAAGTCCTTTTAGATAGTAATTCCCAATTATTACATCTAATTAGTTATCATGTAGTTTTGATTGTTCAAAGAAAAATAGTTTGTACTTTATGTAAAGTAGGTAGTCAAGCGCAAACTCCTCTCTATACTTTTTTGACAAAGTATTCTTGTTTCTTGTATAATAGCTTTATAAGAAGTTATACAGATCTTGAATCAATATATATTATAGTAGATCAAGCAGTATTGTCAGGAGCACTATAAAAGTTATCATCTTTATCCTAGACTTTCTGAATATATTGTGACAAAGTCTATTGAACATTATATTAAATAAAGAAATTATTATTATAATTCATAAATTTATCTTTGAGATTGTATTGCTAATAATACATTGTTCATAAATTTACCTTTGACTTTGTATTGCTAATAATATATTGTTCATATAGTTATCTTTAATTTCGTATTGCTGATAATATAAATATTATAATTTTGACTCTGAGATTTTGAGAACTCTTTTAGCAGTTCAGTTATTACATTAAAAAAACATAACTGTTACCAATCTTTGAGTAATTCTTATAAGTACTTATCGTACTTTAATTTATATTTAGTCTAAAGTCATAAAGTATTATTAAAACTGTAAATTGTCATTAAGATATTTGAGTTTTCTCTTTGAATATCATAAATACCCTTGAGTATTTCAAAGCCCCATTAAAATAGTAACAGTATTGATTAATATTTATTATTAATATCAATTAATTACCAATTAAAAATTAATAATAATTAATTATCATCATCAATTAATAAATATAATTGATGGTCAGTAATCAAAATTAACATTAATTAATATTTATTATTAATATTAATTAATTATTAATCAAAAATTGATAATAATCAATTAATATTATTTGTAATTAATTATTATTATCAGTTAGTGAATATAATTAATGATTAATAATTAAAATTAATACCAATTAATATTTATTATTGATATTAATCAATTTTTTCTAATTGATAATAATTGATTCTCAGTTAATAATTAATTATCAATCTGTTTTAAAATTTTGTAATATTAAAATTAATATTAAATTTGAATATTAAGAATTTATTGATAATTCTAATTATATTACACAATATTATTTGGATAAAAGAAAAAAGAATAAAATGACTAAAGAATAAAATATCATAATATTATTTCTATAATAATACAGATCAGAATTAAGTTTATCTAAAAAAAATTATAATAATACAATTAGAATTAAGTTTATTTAAAAAATTTATGAAGCGTGTATTTTTGCAATAAACTGAAAGATAACCAGATACTCCAACTTGGTCATGTGATATAACAATTATAGGACTAGGTGTTTCACACTATACAATGAAAAAAAATGATTTGCAATACAATTAATTACATTTGTTTATAATTGCATTATTTTATTTTGCTTTTTTAATTATATATAAATACAGTAAAAAACTTTTTCTATAGTCACATTTTCTTATAATTATTCAATTTTGCTTTTCTGAGAATAGTTAAATTTGACTATATTTGTAAATACTTCAAAAAATATTGAAAAATAATTACTTTTGTACATGTTATTATATATAATTATAAAAATATACATATTGTCATTTTTTGCAATGTATATGTTCAAATAACATGTTTTAAGTAATTACTATTATTCAATTCAAATTCATAAGAAAATTCAGGTTTTTGTTAAAGAAGAAAAATAAAATTGTGTGTCTGAATTCAATATGTAATTTGTTATTAGTATTCATTATTAGTGTAAATCATTTATTATAATGTTAAAATATCCAGATCCAGCGCTTTATGGTGGTTATTATTAGCAAATATACGAACAAAATTTCCAAACTAATATATAAACTTGTAAAAAATCCTTAATCTTTACGAGCTATCAACTCAATAATCAGGATTTTCCCAGCCAAAAAAATATGTAATATTATAGAGTAGTTAATGAATTATCAATTTACGTATTTTTAATCATAAGGCGGGATTCTGATAGAATTTAGTAAGTATATATACTATATATATATATATACTGTACATAATTAAAAATATAAACCGATACCGATCGGTAATTACATGTATTCAATCCATACGGTAAATTACCGATAAATCAGTTTTACCGATCGGTAATGATTTTCCGATTCGATTTTTCCGGCCACAACAATTACCCGAAACATTTTGCACTAATTAAAGGTTAGAATTGGAATAAGGTCATATGTATATTAGTGTTTCAAGTTATATTTAGGCATTGTTCATTTTCTTGTGGCAGATTTGTTTTGCCTGGTTGAACAAACTTTGCGCATCCTCATTGGTTTCGAGATCGTCAGAGATCGGAAAAATTACGTGAAGTGGAATCGATCGTGGTAGTTAAATATTTCGGTAAGAACACGGTTCGGTAAATTACCGAATTGACCAAATTTACCCGAACCCTGACCGATCGGTAATTACCAACGGTAATTTCGGTAATTGCGATATTGTTTTAAAATATCATTCGTGAAATTTGAACCATAATATCAAGTTTTAGCACACTAAATGCTAATAATTAAAAATATTTGTTAGGTTCTATTATATGTATATACAAAGTTTCATAAAATTTTGCATGTTGCTTCACGAGATATTATGCGAAACGTAAACAAATCGCTACAACGCTTTTAACGATTTATTTACGTTTTGCATAATATCTTGTGAAGCAACATGCAAAATTTTATGAAACTTTGTATATACGTACATATAATAGAACCTAATAAATATTTTTAATTATTAGCATTTAGTGTGCTAAAACTTGATATTATTATTCAAATTTCACTTAAAATTTGCAAAACAAATGGATAAAGTGAATAAAAGGAACATACTGTATGCGTAGTATGCTTTCATTGGCATCAACGCTTGACAGCTTGATTCTAACCAAGAGAAATTACAGTAAAGTTATTCGTATATAGGAGAACCAAAAATAATAAGTTTCAATGTACTATCCATCTATCTATATATCAGAATTAAACAACAGGGTGGTGGACATTTCCTCTGAATTTGAAATTGCTGTAATTGCTGTCATTTAAAACGACTATATATGTTTAATTAGTTATTTATTCACGGTTTTACTATTTTATAATGCCAGTACCAAATATGCATCAAGAGAAGTATAACTGTGACCATACGTACTTTTCTTAATGCATACTTTTGGTAAAATTCATTTAAAAGAATGTGACTTTAGAGGGAGTAGACAGTACGGGTTTTTCGAAGCACTATTTATATCGATATGTTTGTTTCGCATTTTCAAAATAAAAAATCACTATTAAGAATTCGCTAGAAAAATAAACCTTTAGTCACTTAAAATTGTAATGAAATATTTGAATTTTTTGTATTCACTAAACATTTTCTGAAAGAACAGAAGTCACATCAAATATTTAAGTAGTTTCTACCATTCCAAGCATCGATTACTAGAGCTATATACGTAGTTAGAATGTTTCAACAAAAAACTTTAATAATTCACAAATAAACAATAAATTAAATATAACTCTAATAAAAAATTAAGATGCAAAGACTCTTCGCCGAAAGCAAACTAGCAGCACACAACATCGATACTGTAATCCAATGACACTGAAAACTCTCGCCACAACATCCATCATACATAATCAACACGAGAAATGGGATTGAGAGTTGTGTATTTAGCATTGTTAGGATGTCATACACATCGCTGTGGAGGTTTTTTCGCAGGTGGTCTGATAGATGTTGTAAATCTAGTCCGCCTAATTTTTAATAATTTAAGTTGAAGAATTAAAATAGCACTCTTCACATGGAAACGACATCAAAAATTTAGAATTAAAAGTACCGATCGTTAAAATCGTGAATATGAGCGCCTTTCCTATTTGTAGATTCGATCTGTCTGCCATATTACCTACGAAAATTCGCATTATAATATCTGATGCTATGCACAATAATAAACATACTTTAGAAACCACCTACATTTTATAATTAGCATTAGAGCATTAATCATTTTGTCCATCAATAATCAAGTATACTGTATTATCAAAGAACTAGAATATTCTTACTGATACGCCATATTGTTCAACAATAATTATTGTTCCAATTATCCAGTGAATATTAACTATGATAAAAGAACTCCACAAGAAATATTTTAATGTTTTTTGTGCCGCTATCAAATATCTATTCAGGCGCGACGGTAGAACATATTCTTCTTGTACCTGCTCATCAAATTTGTTGATTACATTTACTAGTGACGTTATCGAATCTGGTCTTTGAGTTATTGTTGTTATTGATAATTCATCTTTTTATTTAATTTAATTTGGATAGATTAGCAGAAATTTAATGAATAATTACGGGTCTTTTGCAAAGTTACCTTTTTGTAATTCGATGTCATTCATGTTTTTTTTTATTTGGAAGAACAAAATGCGTATAGAATAAATTTATTGAAATTTTTATTTATAATACATTCATGCATAATGTATCATTATGCATGAAGATTAGCTAAAATTAGCTAAATTATTATATGTATAATCTTTTCGTCATAAAAGTTGCCGAATTACACATTTGATGATATCGATATGATTTCAAATACCCGTTTTGTATTTACACGGTTGTTTCGATTAACGTAAATATTTCCCAGATTTTTTTAATTTTTTCGGAATCCAATTCTCCGTCATAAATAACTTTTATGCCCGGATTCTCATTCTCGATGCCTTCAATCCGCAATTCCAAGTGCCTATCAAGTCTATTCAAACATTCGGCAATCTGATTTCCGTACCGAAGCAAGATCGCGTATCCCGTCGTCGGATTTATTTGATTTAACGCACCTTTGATTTCATCTTGATCTTTCATGGGAACCGATCGAGGCAATTCAAGATCTGGAGTTAGGGCATCGCGTGGAAATGTTATTAGCATGTTGTGTGGTTCGTCAAGTAATTTTGGAATGAAAGCTGATAGGACGAATTTGTGGATCGTTTTTTGGAGTAAATCGATTACTTCTCTAAGGGTTTTTGCACCCTTTTGTGTTAAATATAATGTAAACTATCAGTCCGATTTTTATTTCAGTTTGTTGAAGGAAAATATTTGACCTTGAGTTCAATAGCTTCTTGGCATTCTTCGAGTGAACCTATAGATGCTTGTACCGTTTCTTCGCTATGATCGAATAGGGGTGAACCTCTCATGATTGATTGGATTTTTCTCAACTTTTTATATGGATTTAAATAAGAATTTAGTCGGTCTCTCTTTTGTAAATATCAAGAACAAAAAACATCTGAGCTAATTTTAAATACTTTTGGAAAGATTGGACGCAACATAAGTGATAGTGGCTTCAAGTAGAAGAAATTGTGATCTTGCTAAGGAAAAAAAAATGGAAAGAGTTTGTCTTTAAATATTAAACTACATTATTATCACTTGTTCAATGACCGATGTTTAAGGTATGTTCCATTGTTGAATTTGTGCATTATTAAGAGTGAGAACAATAACGAGATCATAACGGTAAACCTGACTTGTCTTAATTTATACATGTGCATGTTGTAAAGTATGATTCTTACCGTTATCGTTATCATTATCATTATCATTCTTTTACAATTAAAAATCAAATGAATCCTTAATTTGGACAATGTTTATTTGATATTAGCGTTAGTGAATATTACGAAAACAAATTAATCACGAATAAAGAACCACATTTGTGATTCAATTTAATCGTAGTCTTCTTAATTATAATATACACGCCAGACTCTTTGAACTTTGTTGTATTCGTGGATACTGAGGTTGATATTGCTGTCGAGGTGGCATATCTTGAGGCTGTTGTTGTAGTGGTAGCTTATGCTCACCATTCATCGGTTTGTGGGGTCAGTCAGCTTTACTGGTGGCGTGGCGAAACTGCTAAACAGTAATAATCTGCGGCGGAAATGCCAAAACAACACCCATACAACACAATACAATATTTATTTTCACAAGAAATTTGATTATTTGCCATTTCAATATTCGCGGAATTTAGAAATACAGTCAACTCTATAACGAACTGACGGTTTTGTTATGGTGCATAACATCTAAAGTCATCAAACGTTTGTATTTTACGAAATGGATAAACTTCTTTGCCAAGAAGTAGATACAAAATTTAATCCGTGAATATGCTATTCTATCATATTTCACGGTTTAAAATTTTGTATTTACTTCTTAGTAAAGAAGTTTATCCATTTCGTAAAATACAAACGTTTGATGACTTTAGATGTTATGCACCATAGTAAAAAAAAATTCGTTATATAAAATCACTATGTTTTCTATACAGCCCACTACTTTTTCTATAACGAACTAATAATATAAATTTTAAAAATTTAAGATTCGTTAAATCCAGAGTTCGTTATAGAGAGAGTCGACTGTACTATCAAGTACAATTCTTCCATTAATAAGCAAAATAATTATTATGATAAAAGGATATTTCTTGTGCTGTGTAAATTCTCTTTGTTTCGTGGAAATCCCTAAAAGATTGCAAAAATCGAGTGGCATTCTTATTTGAGCTCGAGATTTTTTAATAAAGGAAGGATTATGTGCAAAGTTTGTATTCTCATTCGTCGAGTGTTCTTGTCGGAGAATCTGATTCTCGATTTAAGATAATCTCGGCCCTAAAGAACCTTTTTTTTAACCTTCAATACCTACATGTATCCTTATCTGCGAAAAACATCATTTGCAGCAACAATGAGTGTGATTCGATCATATTTTAAAAAATTGCATTTTCGTTTTCGGTGTTTTGAAAACAAGTTATTGTGATTACAGACGAGCATTAATGTTATAATTCTTAGCATTGATTCCAGATTGTAATCTCCATTGCAGCTCACCTCTTTCAAAGATGATATTTTGTATTGTTGTTGCGAATTGGTAGCTGCTGACAAAATACGATAGTCGTTCTTGGTAATGTTTTTGAAAGCCCAGGTACCAAAGCAGAGTAACAATTAATTGTCAGGAGATTCATAAATGCAATGCAAAAGGCTCAATCAAATATTAGATAGTGGATGACTTCTGTGGTCAGGTGAGAACTTTGCGTGTACTTCTAGATATGAAATCAATATAAGGTGAGGTATTTTATAGAGTAAAATTTTCAAAGCGCAAAGGCATTGATTCTTTTAATGTGTTGATGAGACGAAGACACTATCTATCAGTAGACTAATTTGACAATTTATAATTTTTTTTATACAGGGTTGAAAGAAAGACAGAAAGAATTAAGACTAGACATGAATTAAAAAAAAAGAATTTGATGAATTTGAATCGATTTATTATGATTTTATACTATTATTATTAAGTGTCGTCCCAGGCGAAGGTGTGATAATATTTGACTTTCATGATAGATGGATACTTGAAGATTCAGCCAGTTGTTGTTGTTTCTTAAAGATTCGTGGATATTCTCTGACCAATTTTCTTTCCGTCCAGATCCAAGCTTGATCACACATGTAGTGTGGTGTGCCATATACTTTTTTATAAGCGGGACACAAACGAAGAATGTTGGCATCGTAAACTAGATTACCTGTCTCGTCTTTCGTTTGCGCCATGTTAACAATTCTCGCCTCGAGTTGTGCCTTCATCTCTTCTCGACGACACACCCTCTCACGCTTTCTCACCTCTTTCATCAGTTTCGCACCTTTTCGCATGTTTTTAACGGTCCATCTATGTCGTCGATTGGGAGGAATAGTATGATATATTCGCTTCTGTTTCTCCACACTAGTCGCCAAATAAAACTTGAGATCGGTATGAGGTTCACGTGTTCTACTGTGCATGTATGGACTACTGTACAAGTATGCTTCGACATACGGTAAACCGGCAACGTAATTGGTATTAGGTGCCTTTAGCAATCTTTTTTCGTAATTTAGGTCGTAATTGGTGACAGTGCTTATGGCGAAACAATCACTACACATACGAGTAGAAAAGGCCCAATAAACTTTCGCAACCTTTTCACCACATGTTTGGCATCCACTCCCAAAAACCAGACTCGCGTACGCGACTTCGTCCAGCCCACGAGGTGATGGTAAGGTAAGGAAAGGAGCGTATTCTTGTCGGGACTCGTACCAGATTTTCTGCGTGGTGACGGATTGTTTGGAGGACAGCCAGGTGTGATAGAGTTTGCAGGTTTGCAAGAGGCTTAAAAGGTCGGTTGGTGAAAGATGTTTACATATCTCAATAAGTATCTCGGGCGCGATTCTGGTCGCGGGACACTCATTTTGAACTCTTCGTTCGATAGGTTGTCGGTTAAGTTTTCGTTTTTTATTCTGTTGTCTCCTTCTGAGGGCCTTTATATAATATACAAATAATTAATATTACTAATACCTGGTTGGGGTTTTACTTGGAGTTTTCCGTACCCTGATATCACTAGATTCCGAGACATTGACACTAAGTCCCGCGACATTAGTCTTGGGCATGGTAAATATGTTTGAAAAAGTTGACATTAAAATCGAAGCAGAATACAATTGTAACAGTCTAAAAAAGACTTTAAACAAATATAAAGTTACGACTAGAGTAAAAAGTGAAAGAGACAGTCTAAAAAAAGACTTTAAACAAATGCAAAGTTACGACTAGAGTAAAAAGTGAAAGAGTACTTTAAGCACAAAAGTTTTGAAAAAATCAGTCGCGTCTTTTTATAAGCGCGAAAATTGATCAAGCCACTCATGTCACGTGACAATGACGTAAATGTTACGTGAACAAGGACCAACCTGACGCGCTTCTCTACCACCAACTAAAGTTGTCACAACGGTACTCTTCAACAGGTTCTCTTGTATAAAATTCGAAGCAAAGGCAGTAGAGACCAATATCAATACGTCCAACTCCGAATTTACCACCGCAACCAAACGCCCTTCTGCAAGCAACTACTGGAAATCTACGCAGCTCATTCTTCCGAGGGCAGTACGCCTCATATTTTCCCCACACGTGTATAATGTTAAACAGTACAATCATACGTGCTCGACTTCAACTTAACCCTCGAACTTTAAAATCTCTAGTTCTAGATAATAAATGTAATAAGACAAGAGTCATGAGCTTTTCTTCCAGTCTTAGCAACAAAAGTAATCACACGGAAAGAACGGCAAATATTTTAAGACAATCGGTATTTGTGAGGTTTACGCCTAGTGCGAAATTCGAGAATTTTTTCTTCCCTTTCATACCCGAATTACATATTTAAGTATTTAATTGAAAATGAAAAGGAAAGAGTAACTGCCGTCATTAGAAAAATATCCCAAGAAACACCAACAGTAAAAAGTTTTGTGTTGGAGCCCAAAAAAGCAACAAAAAATATCGATTTTTTACCTGGCCAATGGCTTGACGTTTTCATCCCCAATGTATCAATCATTGGCGGTTTCTCGATCACGAGCACCCCTCGTCATTTACAATTAACGAATACTTTGGATCTCGCGGTCAAGTATTCCACACATCCGCCTGCTAAATGGTTTCATGAGGTAAACTAATTGAGGTTACGAGGAATGAAAAACGAGATTTTGATGATGATTGCTGCTGTTTTATACAGGAAGCAACCTTGGGAAGCGTAGTAGATATAAGAGTGGGAGGAGAATTTTACTATGATGCTCAGAAAGAAAAGGAGAATGGAACCCGGAGGTCCGTAATTTTACCGTATTATTAAATTTACTTACTGTAAATAGATTAATTAAATCGATATTATTTATATTACTTCAGGCTATTATTTATAGCAGGAGGCGTGGGTATAAATCCACTAATGAGTATGCTAGCGAGTGTCATAGAAGCAAAAGAAATATCATTCCAAAACGAAGAACCAGAAAATAACATTGAAAAGATTCAATTATTATACAGTGCAAGAACACTTGACGAACTGTTATTTTTTGGGAGAATCGAGCAATTAACAAAGAAAAATTGTGGTAGTTTATCATTTGATTGTTTTTATTTCTTGACTCGGGAAGATCCACCGTCATCACAATCGCCTGTAACAATCGCTTCAACCACAATTAACGATACACTTGATAACGATAAGAATAATAATAGAATCAGAAACTCTTCCGAATTCATTTATCGACAGCGAATCAATGAAAAATTCCTGATCGATTTATTAATCGATGATCATGATGACAAAGATAAGAAAGATATCAAGCATTTGAAGTCCTTTTTATGCGGACCAACTCAGATGCAAAAAGATGTTGTTGGGTGGTTGGTGAATGGGGTTGGATTATCGGAGAATCAGGTTGCTTTGGAAAACTGGGAATAATGTAATCAATAAAATTAAATGTTCGCGTGACATCATTTACGTATTTGGTTAAACCGACCCAATATATTTACAGTATTCTGATAATTCGAAATTTTCTCAACGATAAAGATCTAAAAGCATAAAGATCTAAACTTTTGAAAAACATGAGTCGTAGCAACAATGAACCGTGTGCAAATTGCGAAGTCTTAAAACTGCAACTTGAATTAAAAGATAGTGTCATAAAAGCCAAAGACGAGAAAATTTCGTTTCTTTCCGACTCACTCATACAAACTCAGAAAGAGCTTATTGCTGCAAAAGAAGAGGCTTTGAAGGGGTATAGGGAACTTCAGCAAATGAATTCTAGCCTCGGTCTGTACATTATTCATATATGTATAGATATCTATTTGGTTTACTTTGTGCGATAATTCTCATGATTATATCGTTGATTCCAATTACATAGACGCTAATGCCACAAGTTCCAAAAATAATTCTCAAAAACTCAAGATTAGTAATAATAACAATCACAATAGCCTCAATGATCTTTTAAGGACGCCTTCCCCGTTTGAAAGTCAAATCGAAACAGGACTAGTTTTAAATAACATAGGTTCGGAAAAGGATTTAAATTGTAACTATATCATCGATCAACCTATTTTCTCGTTGCTTCTCTTTGTTAATTATTTTCTTGTAGCTGTGGAACCTTGGAATAGTTCTGATACAGATATGGTTAATGGAAGCAATGAAAATTTGTTCAGAGGTAGATTCTCCTTCTTATTCTTGTTATTATTTAATGATCTTAACGATATTAATTATTTCCTAATCTTATGGATAAACAAAGAAAATCGAGCTTATATCGGACACGTAACTGAAGACATCACCAGAGCTAAATTGAGACGCTCACTAGAAGATAAATTTGGACGTATAATTGACTTGGATATGATCATTAGCAAGGTACATTTTACTTGCACGTTATTCCATTAAGTTAACTTAATTTGATATAATTTAATTGATTTGTAGCACTGCGCATTTGTGACATTCGCAACAAAAGAATCATACGAACGAGCAATTGACGAAGGGTTACTTTTCATAGATGGAAATAATTTGGGCATTGAGGAACCAAGAAAACGTACTACTAGTGATGGCTCCAGGAGAAGGAGAAGATAGATCACTTCTTTCTCTTTGTGATAATTTACGACTCCGCATTTCGTTCACCCAGCTGCTTTATTTGTATTTATAATTGAATTACAATAACAATTGTAATAATTGAAGAAATGCCAATCCCTTTCTTATTCTCGACGCTTTTTCTTTGCTTGAGTTTCTCATCCCTCTTCTCTCGAGTTTATTTTTTTTTCTACCCGTTTATCTTTGATCCTCGTTTTCTGCCGAATTTTTTCAAATATCATGTTTTGCTTTTTCTCCGATTCCGCCTACCTGACGCTGGGTTTCCCTATGCCGCTTGCTAAACGACGAGACGTAACGCGCTAACGATTACCGCAACGACGATAACGACGTTTCATTAACAAATACCTGTGTAATGATCTTCTTGCTCCCCTTTTTAATCATTATAAATAAAAATCTTTTTTTAACGCGATCCGAACGTATATTACGATTGAAGTCAATCCTTGAATAAATATTCTTTAGTTACTACAGGCTCAGGAATTATAGCTGATCCGCATCGGATCGTGAATTAATTTATTCCTATCGTTATAAATATGATAATGATAATATGATAAATTTCAACAGTCGCGTCTCTATCAAAATGTCTATTTATAGGAAGCTTGTAAAAGATAGCTCTTCGTCCCCTCTATCAAACCACCCTTTTGATTCGGAAATGTCAGGGATCGAAGATGAAGAAGAGGTTTGCACTCTTAAATACCTTTGACAATTTATAATAATCTGCTTTGAAGCTCACATTTCTTTATCATTGCTAACCTTAGAAATTATTGTTAAAACAAGCTTTAATAATGTCACTGGAGACAAACGTAAAACTTCAAAACCACTTTGAAATTGAGACGCAGCATACTTTCATTTGGCGGTATCGTATCATTTCAGTATATATATATATATATCTTTGCTTTATTATTCACATCACTAAATTATCCTTTCACATTTAGATATGTGATAAAACCCTGCTTATTAATAGCTCCGATTTGCGCTGTTGCTCTAATATTAAAACACGATGTACAAGCAAGATTAAATATATACGCATCAGGTGGTGATGAAGGCGCATAGAATAATAACTAACATAATATTGGTATATTCACGGCGCCATTGCCCAAACTTTGATTACATTGGAAATCATCTAAACACGCCTGATTTAATTCTAATGATTTTTCGTCCGTATTTTTGGGGATTAGAGACGGAAAGGCATGCACAACGATGCACGTTAAAGTATTTAGAGAATCAGTGTTCTGGGAATTTGAGGAGACCAGTATTGGAGAAGGATTGTATCGCTTGGGAGGAATATCCTTTTTGAAGAGTGGACGTAATGTTGAAATGATGAATCAAATTCATGTTCATTATTGTATTATTTCTTTAATCGATGATAATATTCTAATCACACGTGTTCTTATCGGGATGGAAGTGTTCATTCAAGGTTTAGTTTATAGCGTTTATTATCATTATCTTCTTTATTCGCAAAAAACCATTACACTGACGAACCATAAACTTTAGATTCGCAGTATATATGGAAATCATAGGAGAAGGACTCCAACGACTAATTGATCCACTTTCATACACGATAATTATAAAAATGGTAAAAATCTTTGATTGATTGTAATGAGCATTTTAATGGCGTCATTATTTTTTACTGACGGTTATTTTCTGATGATATAGGGAATGATTCTTGCAATTATGGTTGGAATCATTGCATTTATGAGACGTTGCCTGTGTAGTAGTGGTAGGAATTTTACTCGTGCAAAGGTTGACGAGAAGGATAAACGACTCGATAATAATACTGCTCTTCCGGCTTTGGGTTTGGGATTCAATGGTAGCGGGAGCAATAGTGGTGGGATTGGATATTAGGTAGCAATGATGTTAGTGATAAAATCAACCTTAATGTTAAAACATATATATATCTAGATTAAAAAAGAGGGATAAATAATAGCATCTTGTCTTCATTAAAACCAAAGAACCATCTGATTCAAAACCAAATCATCATGTTCTTTATTCTCTACCAGAAAACAATTTTGAAAATTCACGCTTTCAAGTCCCTCCAAGAAATCTCTAATAAGATTTGCACACAATGCATTCATCACATTTGTTTCTCCGAGAATTATAACATTTTCCTTGTTTGAGCAATATTGGTTTGATTTTTGTGCAGAGGAAAATGCAATGACAAAAAAAAGTAAAGTACAACAATACTATAGATATTTTCGTAGAGCGATTAGTAAATGATTTGATTATCATAAAAATTAAAATAAATAATAAAAAAATTACAAATGTGTGCATTTTCTATTCATTCTTTTATTTATTCCTCATCCGAATCAAGAAATCCTGTTGCACCTTCATTTAGTATCGCTAATAAAGAAACAATAAAATGAAAAAAAGTATATTAGAAATCAGTCCAAAATCGAATATTAACAATCACACAGTGGGCATGAAGTAGACATTAGCGCGATTTGAATACAGTGATCTGGGAACAGAAGTCGCTAACTCGTGACTTCATTAAAATTGCAAAGCTGAATCTCCCCCCCCCATTCCGAGACAAAACTTCGGCTAGAACAGGAATTGGGTTTATCCAATAACGAAAATCCGTTCCGCGAAAAAATTTGGCTAATCCAGGATTCGACCTATTCAGACTTCGGCTTCTCCAGGCCAACTGTGTATTATTACTAGTAGCATTCATACTTACCCAACATTTGCATAATCATATTGCTCGGTATAATCATCACGGGACTTCTCGTGTCCGCGCCTACACGAGTCTCGGTAATCTCTTTATTTCGCTTGACAATTTTTTCGCCTTTTGATATATCATATTCTCGATCTGCAGAAGGGTACCAGATTTTGATATCACTGTCGATTCCCGATGTGCATAGTATGGGAAGGTATGGGTGTGGCTGAATACAATTAACCACTTTCTGTAAAGTAAAAATTCATTGAGTTTCACTTGCATAGAAACTGTCGAAATACATCATCGTCATTAACTTTACCCTATCACCGGTCAGTATATTTACTACACGACCAGTTTTCTTATCCCACACAAAAATTCTCCTGTCATCAGAACCACTCATGATGTACTGTGACTGATTCCCAAAAAAGTTGGCTTCTTTAATCTATCAATATTTTATTTGAGACATTAAATATCAAACGCTTAGCATCCAGTTTAATGATAATTAAAATAACGAAACATAAAAAAATACCATTGTTTTCTCATTAAGATGCCCGGTAAATGTCTGAACAATATCCTCGTCGTTTGCTTCTTCAATATTGAGATCTGTTATGTCGTCCTCGTCACTACTACTGTGCATGTTATCATCTTCGTAAGAATCCTCTTCTTCTTCCTCCTCTTCAACATCCTCCTCATATTGATTCTGTTGTGCATTATTTGAATATATATTCATTGGACGCGAAATAGGAATAGCATCTTGCTCAATTTCAAAAACTCTTGAATTGGTGTTATTAGTAGCCGCAATGTCCATTTCTTCTTCAATAATATTTTTTGCATCGTTAGAAATTTCAGTTTCACTATCCTCTACTTGTCCCATAACAAAAGAATCGTCCAGAAGATCGTTGTCATTATCTATTAATTTCTCAACTAAATTTTCTTCCTTTTTTGGAACTTTGATTCCGCCCATTCGAGGTTTCCCAGATCTTTCAATTTTTCCTGCGCCAGGTCTGATTAAATATACTTTATCACGACTATAACTTGCCAGTATGTCACCACCCCCATTCGGATCATATTGGAGACAGGTCATCCGATGATAACTTAATGGGTCAAAACGACGACTCATTTCTCTTCGTTGTGCATTTTTCTGTCTCATACGCGTGGGAATGAACGTGTATACTTGAGCATCACGATGATACACTGAATCTGAAGATGGTGGAGGAATAAATCTTCGATCGTAAACCCGCACAGTATCATCAGAACAAGCTGCCGCTAAATAAACTGTATTATCAGGTCTAATGGCTATCCCAGTAATACTTATTGAATCAGAAGGACGTAACATAAATGGATTACGTCGTCTTCGTGATTGCTGTTCTGACTCGGGCTCACTTTGCGATCGAGCATCCTCGCTAGTTGGTGCGGAGGTGAAAGAGGAGGCGGAAAATAACTTTTTTTTCTCACGTCGTCGTTTAACGTTGAGATCCAGAAATGTGTGACGTGTGCAACCGTCACAATTACATGATGTTCGGATTCTTAGATCATAAAGGTTGATTCTTCCATCGTCTGAACAATCAAAAAATATGTTGGAATCGATTGGATCCGGAAGAACTTGGTATCTGTGCCAACAACAATAAGGAGGAATTGAAGAGTTTTTGTTGCAATAGTGTTGCTATGCTACTATCAAAGAAAAAATATTGATGTTGCTAATGTAAACACGCAAACGTGACTTCATAGATTCATTTATAATGTAATATATAATTGAGTTTGAAAAGAATTGCTCTCCTATCAAAGAACTTCCCTCACAATATGATTAGGTACTTACGTTAAATCACTATGACACCGAAAAGAAGGCGAAGGATTCCAATCGCTCGTTGGAGATTGTGAAATATATTGATCCAGATCGGTGAATTTGACAATTCCATCCGCAGCACAGGATACAATATGACGATCATTGGTATTGGTCATAAAATGTGCAGAGAAAACGTTGGCTTTGTGTCCTGATGGGATTGAATGTATTAAAGCATTCTCTGGGTGTTGGAATGGAGACCATATATTGATCCGGTTGTCATCTATTTCAAAAAATCTTGCAAATTAATTTTATTGGAATTTATATTACTAGCATATATTTAATTTAGCGGATTGGCTGGGGCACATATGGGTGGGAAAACTCTTGTCCTTTTTATAATCGCGTCAAGACACGGATATCATTGAGATAATAATTGTTATTTCAACCTAAAATTTAGGCCTAATAGAACGAGGAATGAAACCACCAGATCATGATAATATGTTCACGACTAGCAACTAACCTGAGCCAGATAATATCAGGTCGCCGGCTTTATTCCAAAACACAGAATTAACACAACCCTGGTGTCCGGTAAGGCTTCGATATTTATCGGTGAACCGTCTAACAAAGTAAGGATCGCCTTTTAAGGCAGTTGTAAATTCCCTTGGTGGTCGTGGTAAAATTTCGCGTGAATCAAGCAAGTGGACTATATGAGATTTCGGAAGCGCCATTTTGTTGAGACCAATACAATGAGCATTTCAAATTTAGTGTGAGAAGCTCTTTTAATTCCCACTTCTTATTCACGTGATATAAATCAATCAAGTGACTGTATGTCAGAAATCATTAAAAATTTCAAAAGTCTAACCTATAACATATTCGCGAGTCTCGTTGGTGTAGTTGGTTATCACGTCTGTCTAACACACAGACGGTCGTCAGTTCGAATCTGACACGAGACATTTTTTTTTGCACCTCGATATAGTCACGAGGTTGGGAGACAAAATTGGATGTGACTATAGGAATTATAACTTACAATAAAAGCGTGTTTATTCTTAAATCGAGGCGAGAATGTAATTTTGTTTTCCCTTGTGAAAGTTTAAAAGAGCGATATTACAAAATTATTTTGTGGCAACCATAAAAATTTATTGATTTACGAGAATTTATTTTTATTTTTGTAGATTATTAGATTAATAAAAAAAATAGAGACTAATAATAATAATAATGAAAATAATGATCTAAATTAAAAATATTGACAACAAAAATCGGCAATCTAATTAATTTCGTTCAAATAAGAGCGGCGAAGAGCAAAGATGAGAAACAGAGGTGAGAAGAGTCTGTTTCTTCTAACAATATTTTTAATCAAATAAATAGATAGTCAATTATTACTAATTTCATCATTACCCTTTCCCAATTTATCAATGAATTAATCATCACCCATCAACCACGCCCTCTTTTTCATTTCCTTTTTTTCCTTTTTCCTCTGTTTCAAAATCTCCAACTCTCGTTTTCCAATCTTTTTACTTTTCTCGCTTCCATTGCCATTGCCACCGCCACCGCCACCACCCTGCTGTTTCAGCCTTTTCACGCCTCTTTCCAATGAAAATTGTTCATAATCAAAGAAATATGACATTTGTCGAACTGCTTTCGAGTCGGCGGAAAATCTTTCAGGATTCAGAGTTGGATCACGTTGAAATCGACCAGTTCGTGAATTGAAGCGCGCTTGCAGTGTGTATTCGGTGCTTGAATTTCCATGTTGCGCAATGAATGCATTATAGTCGGACATGTTTTCCGCTGTTGTTGCTGCTGTGTGGTCCGTCAACGATAATGATGGATCGGTGTAATGATATTGACTTGAGTAATTTGGTAATGTTGTTGATGTCGTTGTCGATGAAGTGGATGTTGTATTAAGTGTGTAAGAAGGTGGAGAAGCAGTCTCGGTAGTAGAAGTGACATCCGATGCCTCCGAAGATGAAAACTTTGAGCCGCCATCC
Organism: Ambispora gerdemannii; assembly: GCA_910591945.1. Classification (NCBI taxonomy): domain Eukaryota; kingdom Fungi; phylum Glomeromycota; class Glomeromycetes; order Archaeosporales; family Ambisporaceae; genus Ambispora; species Ambispora gerdemannii. Next base: position 19,062 of record CAJVPL010000408.1, read on the forward strand.
AACTTTGATTTTACTTCATTATCAATTTTATCGAGAAGAGAATCAAGTGGATTTATTAAGGGTTCCTCTATCGTTGTCGATGTGGAGGGGATTGTGCCATTGTGAGTTTCGTATGATGATGCATAGTACGTTTCAGGATAATAACCATAATGAGCATAATATTGATTATAATATTCTTGTTGTTGTTGCTGCTGTTGCTGTTGTTGTTGTTGTTGCTCTTCGGTTATATTCATACTACCATCACTATTGTGATCACCAGTACCATAATTATTATTTATTAAATTTTGATCACTAACGTTAATATTTACAGCATTTTCATTATTATTACCCTCCCCACCACCATTTTCTTCTCCTCCCCCGTCAATCAATTCCGATGACGATGACGAGGGTACATGCCAAGTAGTCTCATTGGTAACGGTATTCCAGTAATAGTACGCTTGCGCGCTCTCATCCCATACTGGTTGCCATTCAGCATACGTATTATTGTCATTATTTATATAATTAAGATAATTATAATCATAATTGTTATTATTATAGTAATAATTGTTATTATTATCAGTGATGTCATTTACCATGTCTATTTTTTTCTCTTTCTCTTTCTCTTCTTTCTCTGCTTCTGAAGAACTATCATCCTCCATGGAAGATGAAATTTGAATTTCTTCTGTTGCCGAGCGTTGTTCTCGTTGTTCTTGTTGTTTATTATCGCTGTTGTCGTCAGTTTCGGTTTCATTATGGTCCGGTGATTTAGGTTGTGTGTTGGTAACCTCCGGAGAAAGGGGATTTTTGTCTGCATCTATTTCCGAATCTTGGTTTTCGGAACCTTGATTGTCTTGCGACGAGGTAACAGCAGGGGTAGCAGCATCACCAGTGGAAACTGAATCATTTATTTCATTGTCTGACGTTTTCTGTGACTGTGTCACTGGTTCTTCTTGTTCGTCAACCAATTCTTTAGAGTTTGACATTGTTTTCAGAAACTGTAACTTTTTTTGCTTCGGCACAGTTTCAATCAATCAATCAATTTTTTGTTATCGATTGATTCCTCACTATGATTATGTCATGTGATTCTACTTCATTCGTTACACAACGTTATTATTATGCAGAAAACTTTTACCATAATTACAATACTAAGAGTCAATTTAAATGAAAAATAAAATAAAAAATAAACAAAATCGGTATTTGAGATCTATTCTAATCATTGATTTGAAGCATCAGAAGTTGGAGACTGAGAATTAAAAGTACGAATGCCAGGTTTTCTGATGAAGCCTTCTCGCCAGGCTTTTTGTTCTTCCTAATTTCACAAAAAAAAAATCGATCAGTAGTATCCGAATCAATGATGAGAATTCAAAAATCCTAATAAATAAAAGATCGAATTCGAACAAAGAAAAAGAAACGACAAACCATTGTTTTTCCAGCCAACTTCCCCTCCCATCGTCCCGAATACTCAAATACTCCCAATACAATCCCCAGACCAGCACATCCACCAATCAATAACGGATAAGAATGTGCTGCACAATTATACTCAATTTAAACATCGAAACTATCAATAATCATATGCTTAAATAATTTAGTTGAGATTAATACCTCTCAATCCAGGGTACATTCCAGCAGCACATCCAGCAAGAGCCGAGTTTCTCCAATCATCCGTTTTTCGTATATTCGCACTCAATGATTCTGTTGCTGCGAAAATACTGCCGATTGCCGCTTTTTATTTAAATCGTATTTTTAATATTACATAATGTATTGTTGGTTGTTATATATCATATTGAATTGTATTATTGTATGCTTTTATTTGTACAAGAAAAAAGTGTTTATTTTTAACTGGTTTATCATAACGAATTACCACTACACTCTCCCCGTTAAAAATAATAATATTTACATGAAAGAAAGTTATTACGAGAAAAACATACCGAAAATACGAACACCATAAATCGTTAATAAATCAATAAAATCCATTATCCTCGCCATAATTTTATTGGTACTCACCGAAAGAAGTTATCGTTGACCCCGTTCTCGTAAAAACGCCAAGAGCTCCATGGTTATGCGTGTCTAGGGTATTTTGCACCGCCGAGAAAAATAGGCCTATCGTCGTAAAAATAAATCCAGTTTTTAAAGTTTCTAGTACAGCGTCTTTCTCTTCGTAGGTGGTTATGTCTTTTTGTCGTTGCGTCGCTGCCATTTGCATAGAGGAGTGATGGAGAGCTCGAAAGATCAAAAATATATACCGGGCAGATCACTTGCAGAATCTTGTACTACAACTTCATTTTATTAGGTGATATTCTATGCGTGTTTTTATTTAAATCTTTACCATGAAACCTTACCATTACAAGTTATACTTTTCGTTTCTTTTTATTTTTTATTTCTACACTGTGTATGATGAACACCACAAATCAAGTTCAAGTCAATAAGCTTACCGAACAACTAATACAACACATAACCAATACTCAAGTATACTCATTTCATAAAACCTTTTTCCAATATGTTTTACTTGGCACTTTTAGTGACTTCTACTCTTTATAGCCAGGGACAACTTATTTTGAAAAATGTAAAACCAATTCTTTAAGTACCCTCAAGTATCACACCTTTGGAAGTAACAATGAGAACGAGGTGTTTAGACGCTACAAAGGGTAATTAATGAGAAAAGAGCCAGCTTGAAGCAATAAATGTACTATTTTCTCGCGTCTCATTCGATCAATTATATTTTTTTACGCGTTTTCTCGATTTTCATTAGCTTGGTTGAGAAATTCTGTATCCATGCACAATATGAAAAGGCAAAATCACTTGACAAATGCATTAAATCATTTGTTGAAAATCCCACAGAGACCATTTCGAACTCGGTAAGCTTTTTTCATTGTTTGAATTTGTTCCTTTTTCATTTGTCCTTGCTTACTAATTTCATCGAGATTGACTCCAGGACATTACTACGAAGTTTGCAATCCTTGCAATGATCCTCGCGCTCTCTAATTTCCCGTTAAAATCCCGTTATGTTCCCACGCGTCCAAAACCATCGGAGAACCAAACAGTCGCGCAAATACTCAAAGAACAGCCTTTAACTGGCCTACATTGGATACCTGTCTCGTATTTGGATGATGATGAGGATGAAGGAGATTGGGATGTCGATCAAGATTGGATAAGGGAAAGATTAAGTGACAATAATGTACTCTCTTCAGAATCAGATCAAAATGAATCGGAGGTGAGTTCCATTTTTTCAGGGTCGTGACAAATATATGTTTACTATATAGAGCTCCCAAAAAAGGATATTACGTAATATATGTCACGACCCGTACTGAGTTTATCTTTATCCTCGTATTAACAATCGTATTTTGTGTAAATATTTAGAGAATAGACATAGGAATACATTATTTTAAAAACATGACTTATAGTTATGATTATGATCGCTTGAAAGATTTAGAATCTCTGCAATATTGGCGGTCAGACTATTGGAATAATATTTACTTTAATTTGAATATCGAATTTGATATTAATAACCCATGCACACTCGGTCTGTATTTATTCCTTCATTGAGGGAACAATCTTTGATTTTGACTCTACATTAAAACAATAGTAATAAATATACAGGACCTTCTGTCGACAATCATCTAAGCAAAGATCCTCGCAATCCGTTCAAAAATCACACCGTCAACGTCAGATTCATTAGCGAGCTTGAAGCTATACGCGAAGTGTTATTCGTGTTATCTGGCAGACCAGGATTATTATTCAGCAAGAAAAAGAATAAAAATGGGTTCCAGGTTCATTATGATTTAACGTAAAAATTTATTTTTCTCATATATCACATACTGCGATGAGTTAGTTACTAATGTATATCAATAACGTCGCTTCTGTCCTATAAAAGGTTGATATAAAGGCGAAGTTGACACATCTCTCGGAAGGCGCTTTTAAAAATATATTGCAATATTTTTGCGACCAAGCTAATGCAATCGCGAAAGTGAGAGGAATTTCATATAGGTGAATTGATTATTTATCTTTTGATCATGAGACAATAAGGACCGATTATTTATTGTTCACTCATTTCTCTATTCATAGGATATGCAAGTCCGACTGCTCAAAATATGGAATGACTGCTCAAGCTTTTGCTGACTCTATTCTTCAGATGATATCGAAATTCGAAAAAGTAATTGGTGAAATGGAATATGAATATAGCATAAGAAGAGTTCGAGGCGAACACACCATTGCTTCCCTATTACAACTAAAAAATCGTCTTTCAACTTATTTTTTCGAATTTGAAATTCTTCATTATTTTGTTGTTAATACCCCACTTAAAGGTACTTTCGATATCTGAAATTCAAAGAAAAGCTAAAAATATTAATATATTTTGTCATTATAGAAATTCCCGAATTGGAGTATACAAGTACATCTAAAGACAACCATGTTCCCTCGTATCATCCTTGGGAATTTACATATGCAATCCTGTCTGGACTGTATGCTGAAATCACGCGCCACCAAATTGCCGGTGATACACGTATATTCGTGATGCTGGGAAGACATTTTGATAACGCGTTCGAGCCTTACATGCGAATTATAGACAAATGGATCAAGTATGGCAGCTTGGATGATCCTGCCGATGAGTTCTTTATTGTAAAGTATGCATTATTATTCTAAGGTATCTTAAATTTAATTCCTAAGCTTATTTATGTAAAATACTCGTTTTATTTTATTTTCGTTTTAGAATTTCCAAAGTGGTGGAAAAATCTGGAAATCACTGGCAAGAAATGTTTATAGTTCGTGAGGCAATTCCATCCTACAAGAACATCCCTTCTATCCTGTGCTCCCTTGATTTTCTGGGACAATTTGTCAATAGAATTATGTTTGCAGGCAAAGGCCGTAATCTGCTCATGTCATTAAACTTTTCAAAAGTAAATATATTTATTTAGCATTTTTTTTATTCTCGATTATTCTATTGCTAACAGTCTTGAACTATTAAGGATAGAAAAAACAAAAAACTTTATGCTTCGTCTAATATGGAAATAGGGATCGAAAAACTCCGCTCATTCAACGAAAGTTTAGGACAAACTAATAATAATACAATATCGAATGGAGCATTAAGTCATCCAACATCATACAATACACTTGAACAAGTATTTGTTCCGTTTATTGATGAGAAACCAGAATATCCTGAAAAGAATTCCTCATTAAATAGCAACAGTGAACTAACTACCGACTTTTTTACCTTTCAACCATTTCACCAAAGATTTGCCGAGAATCTGGAAGATTATCTTCAGCCTCAATATGAACATATTAATGATCTTTTATATAAAGCTTTGGTTGATCAGTGTCATCTTTGGGCGCATCTTCGTACATTATCTGGTATCTACTTTATGCAAGAGGGAGAATCTATACATCGTCTCTGCGATGTTCTCTTTAATAGGGTTTGTGTTCTGTTGCTAGATTTATGGATTATTAAAGAAGTCGTAAAATCCTAACGCATAATTCATATTAGATGGATCGTGGTCAATTATGGTATGATAGCTACGTTCTCAACGAAATCTTTATAGATACTCTTCACAATTTGGACTGGCTGCCAAACGGTGTCATAAGTGCACGGATTGATGACAACGTTCTTAAAAGACCTGATATCACCAATATGCGAATATTCGAAAAGATAATGATAGAGTGTAGGGTAAGTCGTAAATGTTCGCGCTTTTTCCCGTTTCGGAGATGATCAATCTTATACTTTATCATTTGATGCAAAGTTGCCATGGCCAATTAACAACATAATCCAAGTTGATAGTTTACAATACTACAAACAAATCACGATATTTCTACTGCAAATAAGACGGGCAAAGTATCTCGTCGAACGAATGGCTTTCTCACGATTACAAAATGAACAGCTGGATCCTAAATCTCGAGAAATGAAACTTTTTTATGGGATCAGGTTGAATTTGATTTGGTTTCTGAATACTATTTGGGACTATCTTATGGGGACGGTGAGTATATACTTTTTTTTAATAATTTACACTGTATGATTTACACTATACGAAAAACTGATTTGATAATGTTTACATATCTAACAGATATTATATTCAGAAACAGCAAAGTTTCATTTGGAGATAAAAAAAGTATTTGATTTCGATAAAATGATCGCGTCGCATAAACATTTTATTCAGAAAGTTTATGATCGATGCCTATTGAATAATAAGGCAAGAAGAAAACCCAAACCCTAAAACCTGTCTACGTTTCTTTCTCTTCTTTCTCTGTCTTATTTTCTAGTTATTTTTTCTCTCCTTATCTATAGACAAAACCAGCCAAAAAAGCCATTTTCGATATCCTTAATTTAACGATTCAATTTACAACATTGTACGCAAGATACCTCGGCGAGAATGTCTCGTTTTACGATCACCATTCCCTTGCTAAAAATTCGGATTCAGGATCAGATTACACGGACGAGGATCATGATGACTTGGAAGACGACGACGACGACGACGAGGTTGAATCCGATGTTGATAATTATGTACCGATGATTGTTGATAGGCAAGCATTTTTGGATGGGCTTCAGCGAATTGACAAAGAGTTTACAAGACATAAAGATTTTGTGATTAGTTCTGTGAAAACTATTGGACGTGTTAGTGGAGTATCGTTTCCATTCTGATGATTCATGACGTTATTTTTACTGTTATCCTTTTATTTTTACCTGTGAAAATAAATGTGTACTTTTACATCAAGTCAGCAATAAATTCTAAATCAGATCAACGTGTTGATGGGTATAATAAGACAAATTTAATCATTGTTCAAAATATTATTTATTGTTATAACGTGAGTTGTTAACTAACAAATACTAATTGTGTATAATAGAGATTGATGTCAAGCTTCAACTAGCATTATTGACCAAGTATATTTTATAATCAAATATAATAAATCAAGTAATAGTGTTGGATGATGTTATCAAGGCAGTTTTAGTGCATGTAAAATAATAGTACTCTTTTATTTCTGGTTAAAAAAGGCAGAAAATATTACTGGCTTTGTCAAAAACATTTTTATTTATTTATTAGTTGGATTAATTATTTTCTATAATTACAAGTAAGGATGGTTGCTGAAATAACATCATCTAATTAAATAATTTGCCAAAATTAACTTGCCAAAATTAAATCTGAAATTATTTTGACTTATTTTATTAGTAGCCAAAATTGTTTTCCAAAATTATTTGGATTTTACAAACCAAAACAAGTATTTCTAGATGATTTTTAAGTATTCATTAATATAAGTAACATAGCAAAACTGAATTATTTGCTGAAATATCATTTTTCCAAAAATAATTTAGGAAATCATCTTTATACTGAAATATAAACATAATAATATTCAAATTTTATGAGTTTAATTATAATTCTTGAATTATTATAAAAAGACATTATTTCTTTCTTACTTTTTTTTAATAATAATATAAAATTAAAAAATATACTTTATCTAGAAGTTTAAATTAAGTTCTAAGCATTTCTAAACTGGATTATATATTTTTCATTTAAAAAAATTAAATAATAATAAATAATAATAATATAATAATAAAAATATTATTCCTCTTATAACTTTATATATTTTTTTACTAGTAATACTAAATATTAATAATATTAATTTTGATTAAGATCTTGAATAGATTTTGTTTTATATTGTTATTATATTATAAATAGAGTTAATTTTTATAAACATATAATAAAATGGAGCTAAATAAATATATATTTAAAACTATATATTATCTAATTAAAATAGTAGATCTGTATAGTTAAAATATTTATTAGTATTATTATTCAAAAATTACCCTTTTTATTTATTTATTTTTTATTATTTTTGGTTGAACTTTGCAATTATTGACAAAGATACTTTGCTATATATTTGATTGGAATAGCTTAGAAATATATATATATTATTTATTCATTTTTTAATTTTATTAAAGCAATTTAGATTTTATTTTTATTTTATTTATTATATAATTTTTGCTTATATAATTATTTAATTATTATTTAATTAATTATTTATTTATTTATAAATTAATTAATTATTATTTTATTTTTATTTTTTATTTTAATTAATTATATAATTTTATAAAAGCTTAATTTTTTTAAAGAAATAAAAATATTATAATTTAAATATTTTATAATATAGTTATTATAATATTTAATATTTTTATTAAGTTAAATTTAATTATATTAATTAATTATTAATTAATTATTTATATTTTTATTAAATGAATTTGAAATTATATAACTTTTATATATAATATTGTTGTGATATGAATTTTAGCATATCACATGACTTTTCATAGTTAATTTTCATTGGATAATTGATTTATAAA